>VYZT01055572.1:0-23453 GCA_013400735.1 Pomatostomus ruficeps | reverse complement strand
TATTATAATTATAATTATTATTAATGGATTAGTGCTTGTCACATGAAAATTAGAACTATCACTATTTAGTGCTCAAAGGCAATGTAAAATACAGAGATTTTATTATTTAGTTCATTCAAATATTTGCAGGTCTTCTTATTCAAGTGAAAAGCATAATTACAGAACTGTGTTTCCAGATTTGAGGAACAAAAGTGAAATCAAGCATAGATCTGAGGACTCACCTTTTAATGGACATTGAAAAACACGCTCTGTTCTTGAGGGTCCCTGGGAAAGCACTGCTGTTTCAAGCTGCTGGACTGTATACTTTTCTAACTGCAGTGAACTGATATACACTTCAGTTGAGCAGGGAAGTCAGGCACTGAATTAATATTTTATCTGTTCCTGTGTTCTGGGAAAAGAAAAAGGTTTCTTCTGCCCTAGAGAAAACAGCAGAATTCAACCATGAATAAAAAGCAAAGAAAAAATTGGTTATTAGCATTAAGATTTCTTCATACTCAGTCAGACACCAACCATAAGGCAGGTCACAATGAGACAGCTATACAGAAACTCTGGCATGGTTCAGACTTCAGGCTGCTGCTTCACACATTGCTGAAGCATGAAATGTTTGTAACATTTCTTCTGTCATGTGATTTAACTATACTGCAGATTGCAGCTTATGACAGCAACACCTACCATAGTTCTAGTGTTATACAAAGATGTTTTTTCAGTTACATCAGTAAATAATAATCCACAATGAAGACAAACATAAGAAACCCCCTGACCATCTAAGATTTCAGTTATTATGACTAACCTTAAACACAGAATATAATTGCCCTATTGGCACATCAGCTTCTCTCTAGAATCCTGAGCTGTTGAAAAACCATATGATTTCTACTAGACAAAACTTGTTTTATTAGGAAAGTTAATGATCCTGTTCTCTCTTCTCTGATTCAGGTGTTCTATTCTACACCACATCCTGGGAAAAAATGGGAAATTTTTCCCACGTAATGGGAAAAAAACTGTTACAATGTGAAGAGGGATTTGCAGAACCTAAGCTGATCATTAAGTAGGTGGGCAATGTTTTCCATTTTACTTTCTTTCCTCCAAATTCTTAATGTTTTTAAGGCACAACACAACAGAGCTGAACAGACAGTCAAAATTTTGCTCAAAATCTATTAAACAGTCTCAGAATTTATTTTCTCTGTTCTCTCTCACCTGCTTTGAGAAGTGGCTGTCACCTTGCAGTGGCAAGGAATGGCCAAGAAATCACATCCTTAGGAGAGACACAGCTAGAGGAGGCCAAATAACCATCAAGAGGACTTTTGTTCAGTTGCACTCCTCCAATGGACATCAAAAGTGTGCCATTGAAGTGTGTTTGGTTTTCTGTATAATTTCAGGCTTTTCTTCAGGAGACAGAAACTGTAGAAGAAGAAGTCAACTGTTCCATATTGGAAAACTTCATGGATACAGCACTTATCCACACATTCAATCAATGACAGGAAACACATCAGAAAATTAATTGAGTTCAGGTGCAACAGAGACAGTGTTTCACATGTGGCTTTGGCAGTATTTGATTTATAATAACTACTGATGGATTCTTACTTCTAAGCAGAAGTTGATGGCAGGGTCTAAAAAGTGAAGCCACCATTCTTGCTCAGCTGTGACACAGACAACCATCCTCTTTCTTCCTCAGTGGGAGAAATTTTAATTGCAGTCCTCCTCAAATCAGGCTTCTTATATTTTCTAGATTACCCATGTAGGGACATCAGTTCATGGCATTACTCATTCCTTGGCTGCTGAAGACTTCTTCCAGTTCCTCAGACTGCATTGTTATGATTAACACACATCTGAAGATCTTGCATCATTACTGTTCATGTATATGTAGAGAACACAGAACCACAACCCTGTGATTACCTTTTGCACCATAGTAATTTAGTTTGAGGGGGTTTTGCTTTTTTGAGGGAGAATTTAATTAAAACCCTTGCTAGTCTTCAGAGAATAAGCATCCTTATTTCTTGACTTTTAGTAATAAGAGCAAGTTTTCTCTGTTGGTACATACATTTCTAGCACTGGAAAATCCTGATTATTCATGCCAGTGGGCTAAACAAATAATAAGGCAATCACAGAAAAATGCCTTCAAACCTAGAAAGACTCAAATTGAGATCAGGTCTCTAGACTACCGACAATGTTAGATAGCTAAGAAAAGGTATAGCCTAATGATCTTGCGTCACTGTTATGAAAATATTTTTAAAACTGATAATGGTTTTACATACCCATAAAAATGTTATCAATTTTCACTGAAATGCAGCCTCAGATAAACCTGGGTGTAAAAGCTATAACAAGAGATGTGTAATGCATAAATTGTACATTTAGCTTCAATTTAAAGTACTGTTTAATTTGTTTTCCCAAGTGATTTTAACTATGCAACTGATTAATGCCAGTGGCATTGTAGAAAATTGGAAGTAGAATAGCTTCACGTGTAAGGTGTGGTTACTTCATTGCCTACTTAGCTAAGCAGTAAATTGGAAACTTGGTTAAGTAGAAACCTTTATTTGCCACATTCTTATAGCTATTTTCTTGTTATTTAAAATTTGGTTACACTTGATAACATTGAACTGTACTCAGATGTCTAAGATTCAAAGAAAGCTTCCTCTGTCACATGTTGGGAACTTCCTTTTCAAACCTTTAATTTCCATCCATTTTGGAAGTAGATTTAATCTAGAATTTAAATTTTTTAAGCCTTTAACTCTTAGGAAAGTTTAGCAATGCAGTCCTTGATGTCTGATGCTGTTAGTGGGTCTGGTCAACATATCAGGGGTCTCAGTATCTCAAAATGGCACCACAATGCTTCTAATTATGGAGTTACCAACAGTCACCCTGTGAATTATCGAAGAGTCTTAAATTTATTTTTCCTTGAATAGCTGTCCCAAAGAAACTTTTCAATGTTCAAGACTCATCATTTGCTTGTCCTGTTTTTTGTTTATTTTCCAACAAGTTGTTTTAAAGTAACAAATGCTGAATAAAGATACTCTTTGTACAATAGGCCAATCAGTAAGACAGTAATTTCAAGAATGGCAATCCATCTTCCTTTTCCATATGAATAAATTCAAATCCATTATCTCTGTTCTTACCAGGAAGTGGCATAAGGAGAGTGGAATGGGAGCTAATGCAGGAGATGCAAATACTTCTTATATTTAAGTGCTGTATGAAAGAGAATTTAATGTTATTTAGACCAAAAAGCAGAGAATAGAAAAACATACAGAAATGGCAATGAGTGGATGAAGACAAATGTTCATCATTCCATCTGAAATGATTCATGTTTCCTCCCTCCATTCTCTCATCATAGAACTCACTTTTATTTAGTGATACTGTTTTAACAGGAAGAATAACCCTTTCAAAATATCCTCTTTACTAGTGTTTAGGAAACTTCTTGTCCTCTTGATCTGAGAAAAGGTTTTCTCTGGGGTTGATTTTCTCTAGACTGGACACATTACTCCAGGATTTTCTAATTTTAAAATAAAGTATTTTTCATCACTAGGCTCTGTTTTGAGTTTAATCACATTAATGAGCATTTGAAGCATCAAGCCTCTTGGACAACAAGGAGAGAAGACTGTCTGTGGCAGTGGGATAGGGGGAAATCCGCTAGCTGCCACGTTTTAACCCTGTCAATCATAGATTAAGTTGCACCTCTGTTATTTTAATATTCATCATACTGTTTTACTATTCAACAGTTGCTAGAAACTTCTGCTGTTCTATAACGTTCATAGGTTAATGCAAATATATCCCGCCCTTGCCCAGAACTCATTGGAAAACTGTCATCCCATGTCAATTTGTGATTCGATAAGAACCCTGGACCTCACCTTATCACCACCCCCTTCCTTTTCCCTATTAATTACCCCATCGGGGCCTCTCTGATAGCACCGTATCCTGAAGAACACCATTAAAAGTCTGGGTAACACTATTGGGGAGTCCGTTCTCTCTTCTTTGCTCCTACGTGCTTCAATTAACACCAGGGTTCTCTGCTCTCCCTACAGAGGCACAACCTAGGTACCGAGATAAGCAAAAAGAGATAAGGCTGCTGCTCGGGAGCAGCAGCCGGATGCTTATCTCAGGCCTCCAGGCGCTGGATAAAAGCTTGTTCTGAACGACCTGGGCAGCTCTGCAGGACCCCCCAAAAGTGTTAACTGTCTAGGTATCTGGATTCAGAGAGATGGCCCATTTCTCAGCTCTTTCATAACTGAGATCTACAAATGAGAAACCCTGTCACATATGAAGATTTACATTAGTAAAAACTAGATAGCTGCTCTTCTGGTGTGCTTAGGACTGTGATCTACCATTCAGGAATCTAAATTTTGTTTATGTGCTGTTTCAGAGACTGATGTTCCTTTTTCATAGTGAAACGAGTTTTACTCATCACTTTAAGCGCCCATCAGAGTCAATTGGGGCTTGATAGGAGCTTGCTCTGCCATTGCCAAGCACAAGTCATCAGTTATGGGTTCACATGTCCTCTGAACTCAGTTTTTGTTTTTATTATACTTTCCCTAATTATCATTATTACCCTGATTTGTCTGGTTCCCATGAGAAATTTCTTGGCAGTTAAAATTAAGTCTGTGTAGCATTACAAACCCAAGTATAGCTTGTGTCTGCCTTTTTAATGTGTAACATCATAGCATTTCTAGGATAATACAAGATTTAGTGACAGTTTCACCACTATCTTTCAGATGAAATATAAAATAACTTGACTAAACTAGGAAGCTTTTTTTACTATTGAGGCAGCTTCTTTATTCTCTGTACAGAGATTGCCATCTCAAGAATTCTAACACCCATTGGTACTTTCTGATTAACAGGTTTTAGGTTATCTTAGTGAGCTGATAAAGTAATGAAAAAAAGCCTGACCTCCCTTAACAGCTCCAAACTCTAATACTTTAAACTGTGGTTTTTGGTTTTGGCTTGAGATTTATATTTTGTTTGGTTTGAGTTTTTTGTGTGTTTTTTAAATTAAAAACTCATTAGGGTTACAAGCTTCATTTCAGATTTCTCATTAGCAGCCACAAAAGGACACAGCAGCCTGCACACTTTGCAACACTAGAAGAAATGTCTTTAGTGTCTTCAAAGGAAATACCCTTTCAGAAGCCGTAACCTGCACCTCTGCCCTATGGGATTCTGAAATTGAAGAGCAGTTACAACTCACAAGAAGATATATGGATATCATTAGATATCACCTGGAAAGGCTACTCATTCAACCCTTCACCTGAATGCTACAGAGTACTTCTGTAAAAATATTTCAGGCAAGCTTCTGCTCAGACCAGGTCAGCACTGGCTCTGAGGCCGGTCAGAGAAGCAATGATGTGAAGCCCTGATCACTCCTTGATCTCATGTGGATTTACTTCATATTCTATCAATTGGGTTATGCAGGGACTGAAAAGTGTAAATCTTCAAAAGACAATAACATCCAGTTAAGGTTGCTTAGGCAACCCATCAGCTTTAGTACCACATATTTTCTGTAGATGCTCAGTTTCTTCAATTTTTGTTTGCTTGGTTTCTCTCAGCAAAATTCTCTAAACCAGGAAATATTTGCTTCAGGGAATGCCTTTTTAAAGGTATAAGCAGCTAAATGTTCTCTCTCACTCATATTCCCTGCTAGGCATTCCTCTGTTCATCTTTTCTAACTAAAGGATATATATATAAATAATGAAAAGTTCAGTGATTAGAATATGTCCTAGGGAGGCACAGGAAATGGGTTGAGAGACATTCTCTGCCCAATGGACACAGAAAGTCACATTTCCTTTTTTTTTTTTCCCTTTCCCCAGAAGAATGTTTCAAATAAAGTATATCTGCAATGTGGTAGCACATTTATTATATCTGTCTACACTGTCTCATTTTTCTGAATACTCATTAGGTAAAAAACAGCATATGGCAAGCTGGTAGAGCACTCATATAGAATGAGTGAAACCTGACTTTCTATTATGGTTTCTTCCCATATTCTGTCTTTATGATACACCTATTTAGACAACAGTTTAGCCATTTTCTTTTCATTTAAGAATCAAAATATTCACACTAACAAATTAAGCAAATAAGCTTTCTATTCATTCATCAAACAAGTGTGTAACCACAGCTGAATTTCTTAGGCAACCTGAAATATTTTCTACCTTTTTTTCTGCTTTCATTACTGGTTATAACCAGCTCCTTATACACACACACACACACACACACACACACATATATATATACACACATATATGTGTGTGTGTGTGTGTATGTGTCCAAGTAATATGAAAAATTATGCATAATTATCTTAATCACTCTTATAAAATATGCAGCATACTACCAGACTGATAATGGCAATAACTGTATAATTAAACAGAATGGTGTAGGTTGGCATGTAAGGCCTTAATTATGTGATTACTTGTATATATAGTAAATAAATATAAATAATAAAATTAAATTGAAAGAAATATGCTGTCTAAAAAAGCTCATCTGTTTGAGAAAATTTCTGTAAAGTATGAATCTCTTGCACTAATTTTACCAGGACTCAAATCATGTGATAAGGAAAATTGTTTTCATTGAATTCCCTCTGCTGAACTGCAGATCGTGCAACACACTGGCCTAAGTTTGAATAAAAGAATAAAACAAATAATAGTTGATATGCACAGTGCTGTACTATAATAATCCAATTACTTCCCATAGTGCAGAAATGGCATGCAATTTCCACACCTGTGACTCCCAGGAGATGTTATTTGCACAGTTTGGATCTGAATGCCTAGTCAAATTTTGCTATGGTGCCTTGGGTCAGATTTATGTTAAATTTCTCTCTTTATAAACTCCACAGTCACATATTATTTTCTGGTATGCTGCTTACATACAATGCTCTCTTGCTTGGCAGGAAATCTGCCTTGATGATCAGCTTCTGCATCCTTGTGGTTAGTAGCCATGCCATAAAGACAGCCCCTGTAGTGAGAAGTGCCAGCTCCACAGTGGGGAGAATGAGAAAGGTGGGGACTGTGCTTCCCCCATGGCATTTCATCTGTCTTTCATAACAGAGCTGTGGTAACAGTCTCAGGCAAGAGACCCTTCAGTTCCACAATAAGAAAACCAATGTCCATTGTCTGGGAAGTGGGATTTTATCTCTTTGTCATCAGTGTTAATACACTTGTAACACATAAGAAATAAATTTGATGAATATCAGGAATCATGGTCCTAATAACCAGAGTTATTTTTCTAAGTCAAAAAGTGGCTGTTTGTCTGATGCTTGGGGCAATACAAGCACTGACAAATTGATTGCGGTACAAAGGATTTCTAAGGCCTTTCAGAAGTCTGATTTTTTTGTTGTTTTTATTGGATTTTATATCAGTTGATTAAATTTTACATGTTTTACACTTGCATCTACAACTATGTCAAACTTCCCATCTAAATCCAAAATCTCATTGACTTCAGCTGTGCAAAGCACACCTAGAATCATCCTTCCTTTTTCTGTATTTCCCTACACAATACTGCCCTAAGTCTGTGCACAAAGGTGTAGACTATATGCAGACCACCTCCACATACTCGTAATCTATTTAAGACTTCTAATGCTCACTCTACTCCATTGACTCGTTTATGGAGTATATTCTACCAAAAATATCCTGTCAAAAGCCAAAAGTGACAAGTCATAACATTTGAAATCAACCACCAAACAGTCTTTTAAGTGCATGAAACACACTTCTGCTGCAAAAACAGAGACTATTCATTGAAGAGACAACAGGGGAATTCATTATCAATTGCTTGGAAAACTATAAAACTTTTCCTGTCTATGAATCCTAGGCTGGAGATATAAGTATTATCTCAAGTTTTTTGTGTTTGGTTCTGGTGTTCTTTCCTCTCCTCACTATTCCTAAAAGTCCCCTTTTGTTATTATTTGCTTTCTGGTAATAGGCATCTATATCAAGTCACTGCAAGTTTGAAGACATACCTTGAGGTATTTAATTTATTCATTCTGTTTTATCTAAATGCTTTAAAATGTTGTCTAGGTCTTCTTAGTGGTCTCATCTATTAAAAAAAGAAGAAATCTTAGTATGACAAGTGAAGCTGTAGGATTTAATACAATAGATCAACAGTGACTCTCACTATTTGAAAATTCAAACTTCCCTTCCCCCTTGTTAACCTAATTTTAAATGCATTTGGGAAAATGACATGTGCAATATGTCTTCAATGTCTATAGATTTGGCCTAGTTCAGTACAGGTGGGGATTGATTCTAAAAGCCCCCACAGAAAAAAATACTGCCATTAGCTTCCTCTGACTTTTACTAGAGCTCACTTCAACTGTGTCAGTACTGCAAATGAGAGGTGTTTTTCACTAGGTAGAGTTGAACCTTTTGGACATTTTCATCTCAGTCATCAGACTATATAACTGTTTATGTTTCTAACTGTTATTTACTAGAAATGTAAAGCAAACATCTAGCAAATAGAAGATGATTGGTTACATATGCCTAATTCAGACACATTATCAGCAATGTAGCCTCTATTGTAATAAGCACAACTGCAACATGCTGTGCTATATTTAATACTGACTGAAATGCTTCTAATTGTAAAGGTGAGAGTTGAAGATGCTTGAGCTAGCAGGTGGTGTAAGCAGTGAGTCTACATGGGTTCCCACAGAAACTCAGGTATGGTTTAGAAAGAACGTAGAATCCTAGAATAATTTGGTGTGGAAGGGAACCTTGAAGATCATCTAGTCCCAGCCATGGGCAGGGATATCTTTCACTAGACTGGGTGCACCACTAAGTAAGGTTCAAGGTTGCACTCAAGTAAAAGCAACATTATATTGTACTGGCACACCACACTACTCCCAAGATAGCAAAATGAAAAAAAAATGACATTTAAAATATTTTATAATTTTATCACCATACATGGTGATAAGGTTGGGTTGATGCGGTTAGGTGATAAGATTAAGGTGGGCAACCCAATTATATTTTCAACCAGTGTGGCACTGATCTATGTGGATGTATCATCTTGGGTCAGTATGGTTCAGATCTCTTAACTTTGAGTTGATGTTAGCTGGAGGTGAATCAGATACCTCTACATCAGGCCTCATTGGGCTTGACCAGTGTAAATATGTATTCATACAGTTTATTAAACTAAAATAACAATTTGCTAAGGTAGATGAAAAGGAAGAATGCAATTATCTGAGGAGTCATTGTTTGTCTACAGAGAAAAGACCTTTAACGATCCATGAACTACTTTTAAGGAATCTGTCAAAGATGATGGTGTAAAGCAAGTTCACACAGACTATTTCATCAAGGTGGCAATTTTTGTGGCGGTAGAGGTCTGTCTGAGTGGCCTCAGCAAGAAGGTTGGGCTACCCTGTGCTGGACACAGCTGGTTCTGCAATGAATCCACTGCTGGCCACAACTGAGCCTATCAGCAAAATGTGTGACAGCCCTAGCACCACATATTTTAAAAAGGCAGAAAAATTCCAGAAAGGCAGAAATGGAGGGGGAAAAAAGTCCCAACAGCAACAAAACAGAGAAAAATACCCAACCCCCCCCCCCCAAATCAAACAAACAAAAAACAACCAACAAAAAAGCCCAGACTGACAAGCATCAAAGGAAATACCTAAGTCAGAGATGAAGGAGGAAAAGGAGATGTTCCATGGTTCCATGGTGGAAAAAATATTTCCTGCAGAATGTGAAGGACCCATGCTGGAGTCGGGGAAAAGAGTAAGAAGGAAGGAACAGCAAAGAGGAACTGCTGTGTACTGGCCATAAATCCCCACTCCCTTGCATTACTTAGAGGAGTAAATGGTGGTGTCTGCAGTGAAGGAGAGAAGTATGGAGAAGGGAAATGAGAGGTGTTTTGATGTTTGTCTTTCTGTTCCAAACGATACAGATCTCTTAATTTGCAACAAATTATTTTCCTCAAGTCAAGTCTGTTACATCTACAATAGTAGTTGGTAAGCAATGTCCCTGAATCTGAGCACACCAGCTTTCTCATCATTTTATACCCTCCAGTTCTGCTGAGGAGGAGGAATCTGTGAGTGGCTGTGTAGGCATTTAACTGTTAACAGGTGCTAATGTACCATGCACATCTATCTATCTATGCACACATACATCTAACTCTCAACTGTAAAACTTCTAGACAGGTAAAAATTCATTTTGGAAACATTTTAGGGATCTTCAAGTTGAAAAAGGCCCTTCCATACCATTTAAGTAGTAATGAGAAATGCTTCAAGCCTATTTTTTCAAAACTTAGCCATCTTTTGTGCCTAGAAAATGTTAGAACTCCACAAGCCTTGTTTATTGTGTCTATGCTAGTGCATTTTCTGTCAGAGGCAATTAGTTAATATCCTGCTGGAAGGATAGTCTGTTCTGTGAATAATATTCCCGTGTTTGCTGCAGGGAAGCTTTAATTCCTCTCTTACACTGCATGAGGTTCCTTAACTTCTGCTGTGGCACTTCTGTTTGGCTTTTGGCATGGGTAGTAGTAATTTTCAGGTGTTCCTCTCCTGTTTAGATTGTTGCCTGACACGCAGGGCTTTTTTTCTCATCTGCACTCATATTCAGCCAAAGTCCTTTTCTGACACCCCCTTCACAGAAAAAAAAAACCATTAAAAACCCCCTAATTTGTATTTAAAACTCAGTTTTAGTTCAGCATATAATAATACACCAAAATTCTAGTTGTATCACTATTGAATGATCTCTTCATGTCTTATAGTTTTATCCTGATCTCTGGATTACACTTAATTTATAGATGCTTCCTTCTTCTTAATCAAAGTATTTTGATAATTAAACTCTTTTATGCACACACATACATAACCCTATTTAAATTTTCATTTTAAAAGGTCTTGTTATATATCAAACAAAAAAACCCCAAACCACGTCATGTGTCAAAAAAAATTTCTCACCTCTGTCTTTAAGTCTACCAAAGGTGATTCTTATCATCCCATTAACTGGTAGCTTATTTTGGATTATTAGTTAGCATTCGATAAATTCAGCACACATATATATACACATTCACACAGATATATGTAAATATACATTTCAAACAGTTATTATAAACCATCCATAATATGTTCACAGCTGTCATTCTGATAAGTTAAAATACAATGGGGTAGTAGGATACTAGGAGATACCCTCCAAATAGCTGTTATAGAGAAGATAATTCCCAGATTCATTAAAGAGGTATTTTTCTCTCATAAACGAGAATTAGCTGCATGCCTCAGACTTGTTCCTGGGACCACTACTGCTGAAACCATAGCCTCTTTTAGATGATGATGAAACACTAAAAAAAAAATTTATATGACATAGAACACAACCATCTTTGGAAATAATTAGATTGTATCTTTTTAAAACATTTAAAGCATGCTGCTATATCCCAATCCAGTTCTTTTCAGATAAGTAAAAGCTGGGTCTCCAGAAACACTGATGTAATTAGATGTTTCTAAAAATATCACAAGACATGTGGAAATGACATTTTGTGTACGTGTCACTCTCTGTATATTCTGATAACTTCCATTAAACTAACAAAGTTGATATTCATGTGGTAATCAAAACTAATCTTGGAAATACATTCTTTTACCTTGATTTTCATCAGAAAATTACATTCTTATATGTTTTCTAGCCTAAACATTTCTGCTGTCTGATGAGTTATGCACTAGGAGTGCCTGTGTCTTTCCACCACCTCAAAAGAGAGACGGAGATTTGGAGTTGCAGTTTGTCTTCCGAAGTCACCATTAATTGTGATGGAACCTTGTTTTCATGGAGATGGTTGAACAGTGCCCATTCATAAGAAGTTGTGAATTAATTCCTTGTTTTGCTTTTCTTGAGTATGTAGCTTTTGCTTTATCTGTTAAACCTGTTTATCTCAGCCTATGGGTTTTCTAGTCTATATTCTTCTGATTCTCTTCCTGATTCTGGTGGCAGAGGAGTGAGCAAGCAGCTGTGTTACTTGGTTGCTGGTTGGGGTTAAACCACAGTACTTATGATGGTATTTTATCTCCAAATTAGATTCAACAGAGAGGTTACGGAATATCTATCCTTAAGACATTTTCAAAGGATGTGGTCCTAAGCAACCTATTGATCACTTTGGGTTGAGGACTGAACTAGATGATCATAAAATGTCCTTTTCAAATCAAGCCTAAATTAACCTATGATCATTTCAATGTCTATCTACCTACATGTGTCCTGTCCCAATCTAAAAGAAAGGGCTCGGGGAGGATTCTTTTAATAGATATCTCGGACGACAAATAAAGCCCAAACGCGGCAATGTTGTATCTGAGAACTGTTTTATTGATGGGAAAGGTAGGTCCTACTGAAGGGGAATAGGAGAGGGAGCGGAAACGGGGAAAAAGAGAAAGAAACAAAGGACAGCGATACCACGAGCACCCTAGTGTTCTGTTTGGTCACCGTATCGCTAGTCAAGTGCGGGTGCCGCGAGCGTGGCACGTTCGCGTGGCTCCCGGGGCGGTAGGCGGGGCTTTCAGGCGACGGCAGCGTGCCTGGAGTCGGCGTGCGGCGTTGTGGTCAGCGTGCGTGCGGCGTGGCTGAGTACAGGCGGCGGCAGGCTGCGAGGGCAGGCTGGGACGGCAGCTCCGCTGCCTGCCTTCCCTCTGCTTGCTGCGCCCGACAGCGGCGGGCTGCTCCGGGTCGGAGCAGGCTGCTGGCTAGGGTGGCGCCCGCTCCGTCGGGGGCGGGCAGCGGAGCACCAGGTCGTCGAGGCGACGGAAAAAAAACCCAAACTCGTGGGCAACGATGAAACAGGGCAAAGCAAGTGCGGAGAGGGGAGCGGGACCGCCAAGAGGAAAAGGCAGGAGAAGGGAGGAGGGCCCGCTGAGCGAGCCCTGGCTTCCTCCAAGAAACTCAAAGCAAAAAATGGCCCCAGGTGTGTTGCAGTGAACTGCTTTTTAAGGGTTAAGGCTCCTCCCACACCCCAACTTTCGCTGGCATTTTTTCGCGGGCACGTGGGGTTTGCCGGCAGTCAATCATGGAAGTTTTCCCTCCCGGACTGGCTGTCCGGTGAAACTCTAGGGTCAGGGCTCTCAACAGGGGTACAGCCCCCAGGGTAATCTTTTACTTCATGGAAAACATATGTTCAGGCATAAACAACAATCAAACTGGTCCTTCTCAACATGATTACAAAAACATCCATAAACTGTTGGAGAAATTTTGCAAAAAATAGGTAAACATCTGCTGAAATAAAATGTTCTGTGCATGCTATAATCAAAAATACTCTTTTATTCTAGGGCCTAAGCTTTGTAGACAGCAGCTGTGCTATATATCCTGCAGTTTATAGAGGTGAGCAGTGAACTCTTTAAAAAGTAACACAAAGCCAGCAGCATATGCAAAGAAACTTGAGTTGATTGTTGTGGTTTGGAGGTGTCTGTGCCTAACAACATTTTGCAAAGGATATCTGGATCCTCTGGGAATGCTAGAAATAAGGGTGATTACTTACTGGTTTTGAAAATGCTAATTTTAGTTTCAACGTGAATTCAGTTTTCCAGTTATATCTTGTTGATAAGAATAGCATCCAGTGTCCAAGCTGGTAAGTAACTGAGGCTTTGAGAGTTTGACTGCTCTTGTGCTAATTAAAATCTAATCATTATCATGAGAACAATTATCTACTGAGACTTTTAAACTGCAACTGCTAAAGAACCCCTCTCAAAGTTTGCCTGCATGCACATTCTTTGTCAAGTGTGAAGGCTACTTAATATGCTGAATATATTACACCTGTAATACCACAATTTCTTACAGATTTAGGCACAGCAATAATCTCACTCTCAGTCCTATGCATAAAACTGAGCAACCTTTTTACTTTTCTAGTGGACTGAGGATACTTTTTCCCCTTTCATCTCCTCAGCC
This sequence comes from Pomatostomus ruficeps, assembly GCA_013400735.1. Taxonomy (NCBI): domain Eukaryota; kingdom Metazoa; phylum Chordata; class Aves; order Passeriformes; family Timaliidae; genus Pomatostomus; species Pomatostomus ruficeps. Next base: position 9,642 of record VYZT01055572.1, on the reverse strand, counting down.
AATGCTATATGGACATGATTCAGGTAGTGGTATAAATGTTTTAATTATCAGCCCTGTCTTCAATAAAAGCATTTTTAAAACCTCATTATAATATCAACCCAAGCAATGTGAAATGTCCTTGTCTTTTGCACGAACATAATCTAGGATCCAAATATGGATATATTCATATATATATGGACGTTGTAGTACAAACTCAATTTATGCATCCTAATAAAGATGTGACTTTTTCTTTAGAAATTAAAAATATGCTTCAAGAAAAATGCTTTTAGATACACTGAGAGTGTAAACACTCACCCTGGAATTGAATCACCTGGAATATACCATGAATTGTGTGACTTTGGAACATTAAGCTCTTCCAGACAATTAAAAAAAAGAAATAAAGTCAGATCATGAAAAATGCAAGGGAGCGTATCAATCCTGGTGCTGGTAAATAAAAATATTGTTGAATGTTTTATTGCATTTGTAGATTTTAAGAATAAGCAAACTGTGATAAGGAATTGAATTTTTAATAAATTTTAGGAAAAGAGAGAACAAGAAAATTTAAACACTGGACGTTTCAGACTTTAAGGATAATGGTGAAAATTACTGTAGTTCTTTGAATAGTAAAATCTCAAGGATATTTCTCATTGTGATCCTTCTGATCAATCATCTTAAAAAACACTTGCTCCTCTCTATTTCAGGCTGCATTTGCTAGGCTTTTACTGTACATTACCTGCACAGGTGAACAGTAGCTGTGAGTACCTAATGATGGACATGGGACAAGTGATAATTATGAACAGCAAGTTTCAAGTGTCCTTTTGCCATAACCTTCTGGTCCTAAAGTACACAAACTCCACCAAAAGTTAAAACTGGTAACAGTTTCTGCCCCTTTCCTTTGCAAATTCAGGGAAATTTTCATGATGTGGATATGACGAGAAATAGTTCCTCAGTGGAAATTATGTGTGAAAGAAAATTTTGAGCAGTGCTAAGATAATACATTTTGATGCAGGGTTATTTAATTTAGTCATTTAAAAATTAAATATTTTAATTTTGGTCCAGATTTCTTTTGGGTAGGTCTTTGAGTCATGCTATCAGATAAATCAAACTAGTTTTAACTGGAATATAAAGGCAGATCAAAGATATGAAACCAACTTCTATCAAACAGGTAAGAGAGTAAAAGAGAGTACCGTAGAGAAAATAATTGTTTTGGTGTTGGGTTTTAGTACTGAGTTTTGTTACTGTTGTTTAGAAAACCTGACAATATGAAAGAAGGCAACATAACACTTGGGTTTTGTTTCATTTTTTTGAGGAAGAGGGCATGACAGCCTGCTTATCAAAAGCAAAAGTAAAAGCTGTGGGCAGATTGGGCCTCCATGGGAGAGATTTCTATTTTTATAAAAAGGAAATTTGACAGGCCAAATTTGGTCCAGCCTAGTCAGTTCCCTTGGGGTGGCTCTACCAATATGGAAGAGTTTTTTCTCTCTTTTGTACAAGAACTTACATTTAGGTAATGAAGAGCAGAATAGGAATGAGACAATACCAAAGAGGAGAAATTCTAGGCCACTTGAGCCACTGAAATTGTTGGGCTGTGGAAGGAACCACTTGAGCACAAACTCAGAGACGTTCAGCCAGAGCAACGTGGTTATAAGAAGGAAAAGCAAAATTATAATAGATCTCATGAGAAAATTAACACATAATAGGATGTTTTAAGGAGATTTTGGAGGTACACAAAAGTTCTTAAATGTATTAAGAAATCTTTTTCACATGTGGAAAAAAAAGGAGAGCTAAAGCTGGACTATGAAGAAGCAAGTGTGAGAAAATGGAGAGGAGGAAGGACAAAATGTGTCAATCATGTGTAAACAGTATTTCAGTGTAATTCTCTGATCAAGGCCTGCATCTGATTGTTGCACTCTGTCCTATCCTCTTGCTAAACTCTGTTTCCTGTGTGATGCAGTCTGTGTGTATTTGGTGATCTGGTAATGCACTTTGCACTGGACTAGCTGTTGAGTTGGAAAAGAAGGAAATCGGAACTAGGAAAGGCTCAAGCTCAGAGCTGGACACTGGATAAAAAAAGGCTGAGGGTCTGGACATGAATTGTGGATGTTGCCTTAAGGCCTGGTCTGGGGCCTGAGGGATTCACGCCTGTAAAGCATTAGAGTGAGAGTGTATGAATGCACCAGCTCATGAACTTCAAGCCTGATCAGTCAGACACGAGGGAGAGCATAGGCCCATCTGTGTTGTTCACATTTATGTGAATGCTGTTGTTCTGATGTGGCTCTCAGTAAAGGCCTTGTTCTACTTGTGTGATCTGTGTGTTGGCCTGATGTGTTTCTCTTGTGTGCACATGTGTTTGCATCTTTTGAATATATACTCAGCCTCACAACTGAGCTGGAAATGGGAATAGCAGCAGCAATATCCAGAAAAGCTGTGAGGAAAAGTCCCCTGGGTTCATCTTCCTTTCACAGCTGAGATTTTTATTGTTACCGTTGTTCAGCTGTACTCAGAACTGACAGGATCTTTTTTCCTTGCCACTTGCACCTCGGTACCTGACATCACTCATCCTGTAGCAGGCCTGTGAGCATTTCTGTTGGGTTTTGCAGCAATGCTTTTCAAATTTCCTGGTGCTTTAAGCATTTCTTTTTTAATCTTGCTTCAAAGCACATGGCATATCTCTGAAGCCCTGGAATCATTCAAATCTGAAACACTCTGGGGTTTCTGAGTCACACTCTGTAATTTGAAACATTTAAATCACCTGGGAAGATCTGGGATGTATTTATTAATTATCTTCTTATAGCACCAAAAATATACATAGAGATGTACATCCAANATTTTGAACTTTCAGATTAGATCCATGCCTGAATTTTGAATGCTTAGGTGAATCAGACTTCTGAACCTTTTAAATTCAGGGACCCTTATTGCTTATGGGATATGAGGTCTTCAATCTGCTTTTACAGGAAAAAGAATTCTCTATCACTCTGTGCCAACAGTGTGTCTATGATAAATATCCTTCATCTTCCTCATTATTATTAGAACATTATATTGGAAAATAATTTACTGAAGGGTCCACAGCAAAGCTTTAGTCCATGTTTGTGGGAGGTAGGGTCTAGTTCTACAATCTCAGGTCTTTCATACTGTTTGCTTCCATATGGAATGGTCTTCCCATTCCAGCTCCTTCCTCCTCCATTTGCTGTTCTATTTCTGAGTCTTGCTTAGATATTGTCTGTTGTCATTGCTGGCAGTGAAGGAGCAAGCTGTCCCTACCTACATGTTCATGCAGAAAAGATAATTCATGAAATTGCAACTCGTCTCCAGACTTCCCTCAATTTTCCTGTTCATGGACAAGTTTCTCTTTCTCATCCACTTGGATAGATATGAACTGATGTCCTATTTTTATATAATTTCTCTCATTTCAAGCTCTGCTTTTCAAATCTTCTATCCAATAGAATATGGATAGAAAGTCCAAACTTGATAAGAAACTTGCAATTTTTTCTGTCTTCTTTACTATTATCAGTTACTTCAAGGTAGCTAAATGTATGTAGTAGTAGACCTAAATAGAACTAAAATTTATTCCTAACTTTTCTCAAAAACTACTTCTTATAGTTAAATCCCTTTGACAGTAGGACACTGTCCAAGATTAGGCAGAGAAAAAAATTGAGTACATGAAATTGTAACAAAAATACAACTACAGTAAAGGTTGTACCATGTTTTCCTTCCACTGCCACATTCTCAGTTTATGCCAATTGTTATATTAGATACCAAAGAGTGTAAGGATAAATAGGCTATCTTGTTTTAAGCTTGTACTAAAAATAGAAAGGTCAGTAGTTTGATTAGTACTCTAGATTCTGTGATAATGTATATATTGTTTAACAGACAACTCTGCTAAAATTATTTTGTTCCTTTTTAGCTGTAAAATCTTACAAGCTGGAAAACACTGGAATAATATATGTTGTATTGAGTATCAGTGGGGTTAATAAACAAAGCTGGTTTTTTTCAGTTGGCAAATCAGCATTTCAAGGGATTATTCCTCTGGAAATTAAAACACAGTGTCATATACAAGGTGTCATTTGAATTCTGATGGATCAAATTTAAGCTTCTGACTTATGTGACAAGAAATGCTTCTTGTTATCACTGGTCATATTTTAGTAGCATGCTAAAGCCTGGCTTTGAATCAGGGCTGTAACCTGGCTTACCTTATTGTGCTGATAATTAATTGCAGGAGCACATAATCGATATACAATTCATTGCCAGTGCCAAACCGTGCCATAACACTCAGGAAACTGGGACTGAAAATACTGCTTGAAGGGTTCTGCTGTTCAAGTTGGTGACAAAAATCTTATTGATCTGAACAGGAACAGAATTTGGTCCGAACTGTTGGATGTTGCGCCTGTGATTGTGGCTCCTCTTATTTAATGTAAATTGACATGCCTTAGTCTGACAAATTCTTTTCATTATGGATACTAGGCTTACTGCATGGCCTAAGGCATTCATGACTGTAAACTTTTCTTGGCATTTTAAAAAATAATTATTTTAAGCCTATCCTTTCTCTTACTACATTTTTGGTACTTAACTTCTCATGCTTCAGTACAAAGCCTGTAAACATGAGCTGGTATGGCATAGTGCAAAGGAGATACAGAGAAGTAGAGTAATAGAGTGCAGCAATCACATTTTTTTTCCTGGTTCCTAAGTGCAGTGCCTGCAAGTGAAATATGAAAGGGTATATTCAGGACTCTATTTAGGTTGAAGTACTCCCACCAGTTTTGGTGTAAAGATAAAACGTACAGCAAAACTGATTATGAAAAAAATAAATACTTGGCACAGGTGTTTTTCTCCCTCTAGCTTTTAATTTAAAATGTTGGAGTTTTTTTTAACCATGAACTACTTTTACTTCTACAAAGAAGACAGGGTGCTGCCAATCAGAGGATCCTCCACAACTTTGCTGTTCTTTACCAGGTTATTGTAGAGCTGACAATTAGAGTCTGTTTTTTACAAGAGATGACCTTCTACAGTGTTCATGAAATTCAGAAACTCACTCATGCCATGGCATAGATATTATTTGTGCAATCAGTCCTCCTAGCTGCATTGTATAAAGCTGCCAATGCAGAAAATGTGGCATCTCAGACTAAAATAATGTATGAAAATTCCTTGACCTCCACTCCAATTGGCAAATGTACTAACATTTAAGAGTAGAGAAAATTATAAAAGAAGGAGAATAAGGACAGGGTTTTCATGTTAAAAACTCATTAAAAGGGGGGGAAAAAAGAGGAAAAAAAGACCAGACCACCTGTGTTAGTATGCATTAACAAGGAAGAGTCATTTAGGCAGATCAATAAATAAATACTGGGACTTCTAATTAACATGTAAGATATCTTAAAGTAATAGGGAAGAAAAAATGCTGGTATATTTTCTTAAATTTTACTTCTAATATATATAAAGATATTTTGGCATTATACAGATGGACTGTCTGAAGGACAAGGTATTTATCAATTTCTGTGGTAATTGTATTAATGGCAACTATGGAATTTTGCATGAAAATTGGATTCTACCCTAACAGTGAAGCTGGTTAGGGGGTATCACCTGAATAATCTTATTCTTCTTACTGTAGCAGCAGAGAAATCAATTATGGATTCTCCTCCCTTCTTGTCTCTGTTAGTCATATTTGAAGTTTTGACACTGTGCATTCCATTTATTTGCTGCTGGCCTAATAATCCCCTGCATGCTGGGAAAACCTTTGTTCTCTGACAGAAGTAATAAAGCCGTCTGCATGATTCCCTCTTGTGAGACATGGAGTGCTCCCATTTTATTTAATCTGGTGGTGTGCAGCCTTTTCAAAGTAAGCACTTCACAGGGACTAAATGGGAAATGACATCGCAGTGACTGACCTGTGTGACCAAAAAAAAAAAAAATTAAAACTCACCTGTCAAGGTAAAAAACCAGTGACTCTTAATTTCAGATTTCCCCTCTCCTCAAGAAAGCTGCATGAGAAACCTGGGTCAAATGGGTTTTAGCTCTCATTTCTGCTGGAGCATGTGTCTTCCTGTGGAAGTGCTTCAGCTTTTCCCGCTCTTCATTCACTCATTCCCACTGAATGGCAGCATACAGAAAATGAAGAGATCTAAATGCCAGCAGGAGGCTGGCCGCTTTCTTCTAGGCATGTCCTGAGCCCAGTCACCCAGAACAACTTGTGATCCCTGGACAAAGACACTCACGGCAGGTGGCCATATCAAGAAATTTTCCTCCTGGAATTAGATATTATTCCAGGAATCACTACTGAGTCAAATATAATGCCCCATCCTGCTGGGTCAAGTAGGATTTCATTTCAATTTCTTTACACAACGATGCGTTTCATCTTGTCTGCATACAATGACAGTGCTCAGGCATGAAATAAATTGAAGTGCTTGAAAGGCAGAATTATCCCTTGAACCTGCAGCATTCCCGACCCCCAAAACATACATTGTCAAGTGAGTTCCAGATAAGCAGGATCTTCACCGAGTGTTTGTGCTGCTTGGCTTCCTTTAATCATACTCCCTTTTGTAAAAGGGATTTTCGAGGGGAAAGATAAATCATTGCTGAGGAAAAAGGTCATTTTCAAAAGGCTTTAAGAGCTTCATTTCATGTGGCTTTTCAAGGTGAAACAGGTAATTCAGTGTAGTGAAAACCTTTTGTATTCAACTTAATTCACAGTTCACACTACCAAGAAAACAGTAACAAAATAAGCTTGAATAAAATTCTTCATTAAAACTGTTCTACTAGGTGTATGAACCACATTTTTTTGTTTGCTAATATATTGGCCTGAATATTGAAAAATAAATTTATGACTAATACTGCGCTGTCTGTTCTGGCTTTAAATCATCTGTGCCTCCAATATTGGACCATTTTCTTCCTATAGCACAAAAAGCATCAATCATTTCTTCTGGGTATCACTTTTGTAACACAGCTACTGAATATACTGATACTGAGATATCCAGTCACATCATTGGCATCCTGCTCACAACCACAGGAAGACATATTTTTAGGATAGGGTAGCAAATATTTTGCAATGTTTCATGGATAATGAACCTGCCCTAGATATAGGGACTTTTTCTGTACTTCTTTCAGACTAGCGGTATAGGCCTTGCAGATCCCAGGTCACAGGTCAGATATCTATCTTTATTTAAGATATCTGTGCTTTCCACTTAAACCTCAAGATATGAGCTCAGTGTAAGAATGACCAGATTAGTATACATAATTTGGGTTAGCAGACTAAGTCATGATCCTTTCAACTATAATGAATACACTTCTCTGTTCTTTTTTGTTTTTCTTACTGAGCTGAGTATCCTCTAAAATGTGGCTACATGCATTTCACTAGGAGCAACTGTGCAAAATATTCATTAATGTTAATTGAATCATTTATAACCATAAATAATGATCCTGACTGAGAAAGTCATCTTTCATAATGAGGACAAAATATTTTTAAAACATGCATAGGTATTAAGATACACAGAAATGTAAGATCTTGGTTTACTTTCTTGGTTTTTTTTCTCACATATAAAATAATGTTGATCAAAATATCTTCAGCTCTGAAACAGAGCATGTACCTGCCCCAAACTATTCTAGAGACTAAAGCTAGTCATATTTTAGTAGAAATAGGTAAAAATGCTGATAAAAATGAAATTTCTTCTGTGATATTACTTCATTCCTTTGTTATTTCCTCTTTCAGTGAAATACCAGTGCTAAGGAGATACAACCAATGTCACAGACAGAATTTACCTGATGAGAGATCCCATGAAGAAATCATGTTCCCAAACTCATCTCCTTGTCCTTATCACATCTATTTGTTAAACATAAGACATTACCCCTGCCTGCAAATCCTTCTTCTTTGACAAATATAGTGTGTTTGTTAAGAAGTATCTCAAAGAGGTTATACATGTCCCATGGGATGAGGTAAAGTACTGTGAATCTAGTTCAAATTTTTAATATATTGCATCTCGCCAAACCACAAGCCAGTGCCTAGTAAGTGCTCTTTACCAAGTGGTGAAGATATAAGTATATACTATTTATACAATAATGATTAAAAGGATAACTTAATTTAGAAGAGAGATTGTCTGGCTTCAAAAAATAATAAGTATATTAATTTTGTGCAAACAATTTAATAATGATAATAATGTTAACAACAACAACAACAAAGCATTCTATTCTGCGCAATTATTTTGATGTTATCCTGGTGGCTGCAAGAAACCATATCAACCTTGGGAAGGATTCTTCTTCAGTATGTTCATTAGCATGGATAAACCTGGAACATAAGAAATAATCAGGGTAGAAAATAATACATATGGGAGAGAGAAGGTGTGGGTTCAAAAAATTATTATTAAGAATAAAGCAACTTATGAAGTCATTGAAATCCTTCTGGCTACTCTAATGTGAGACTATTCTAAATTTTTCTCTGATCTGTTAATTCCTCCAGAAAAAAAATAGATGTGGTCCTTGAGGTAATTTAATCACAAGGGCAATAAAAATTTTCATATAAAACAGTTCTCTTCAAGGCCATTGGTAGAACTTTAAATTAGAAAACAAGGTATATATTCTATGCCAATCAAAATTTTAGACCCAATTCTACTAATTCTAAAGTAAATCAGGGCCTTCCAGTGCATTCCAGCATCTTCAGAAAAAAGTTACGGGGGAAATCCTAATTAATTTTCTTTAATAAATAATTACCTTATTAATGTGATCTGAATCAGAAATATTCTGTTGTGGATTTAGTCTTTCCAAATGTGATAGATCAGAGAAAACCTTTATATTAAATTTAAGTTTGTGACCAAAAAAAAAAAAAATCAGTCTTGTATGGAAAAAACATATATTTCTCACAGTTCTTATTTGTTCAGGATTAGAATTCACATTCCTTTGTGCCATGCACCTATTTGTTTGTTTTAATCTTAAATTTCTGATTTTTTTCTTATCACATGGGCATTAGGGTGTTTTTTTGGTTTGGTTTTTTTTTTTTTTCCTAGGAGTTTTTCAGATCCTCTCCCCTATTTATTTTTTCTCAAAACTTGGTAATGCTGAAAGTTACACCAAAAGCAGAAAGTAGTTTTCCACCTTTCAGAAAGACTATTTTTATTTAGTAGGGAAGGGAAGGTTACATTTATTAAGAAAAAGCAAAAAAATCCACCAACAAGATAATTCCAAAGTTAGCCGAGAGAATCTATAACTATCAGCAAATATCCTTGTATCTAAAGTGATTTTTTTTCACTGCCAACTGAAATAGCTTCATATAAGGAAAGACACAGAATACTTTTTCAGTAATTTTGTCCATTGGCAATGGAACTGAGTAAAAAGAAGTTCAGGGAGGAGATAAAATGTTGTGGTGATGTTGTCTTAGATATAAGACTTGCCAACATAAACATTTTTCTGTAATCAGAGTGCCAGAAAGCTAATGACCCTATGCTTTCAGAAGACAGGAAAAAAACTGAGAGGACAATTTGTTTTCATTCTTAAAGAATTGCAAGCAATCATGAAAATGATGATACAGTTAATTTTGTTGCTTATAAAAACATTTGAATTGTTTCTGTCTAACTTTCTTAAGATCTCAAACAATGCCACTGGAAAAAAAAGATAAGACAAAATACCTTCCATGGTGGTGTAGTGAATTCCCATAAATGTTTAGTCCAAAATGTAATATTCCTTCTT
>VYZT01055569.1:0-148882 GCA_013400735.1 Pomatostomus ruficeps | reverse complement strand
CCAGGGTCAAACCATGACACAGGAACCACCCAAACCAACACAGGAGAAGCTTTACAAGAAGCAGTTTCAGTGCAGCAGTGACTTGACCTGAGCTGGCTTTGATGTCCAGTAACTCCACATCACACACCACTTCTGTCCCAAGTGACCACCATAAGAGATGGAGCCCAAAGTTGTGGACTAAACAAATTCAATAGGGGAACAATATCTAAGTAGTATATTAAAGAAGAGTAAGAGAGGTGATGGGTAATGATGTGCTGAATACTGTGGGACCTAAGCATGATGTAAATGGTATGGAATAAGGGGTGGAATGTGCTGGTTTTGGCTGGAGTAGAGCTAACTTTCTTCCCAGTGAAGTATGGGCTGTGTTTTGGATTCGTGCTGAGCACAGGGTTGATAACATAGAGATATTTTTGTTATTACTGAGCAGGGCTTGAATAGAGTCAAGGCCTTTTCTGCTTTTGTCCTGCCACACTGGTGAGGAGGTTGGGGCTGCATGGGAGGTTGGAGAAGACACAACCAGGACAGGTGACCCAAACTGACCAAAGGGATATTCCTGACTATGTGACATCATGCTCAGTAAATAGAGTGGGAGAAAGAACTCCACTGAACAAACAAGTATAATTGTCTATGGCATTGAAAACAACATGAGAGCAGTACAGATCTCTTAGTGAATTTAGCTAGCAATACTGAATAATCTTAATAAAAGCTATATTTTAACAGAAATTATTACTAGCAAGCACTCAGTAAACGAAAAGGAACCAAAATATATTTATCAGGCTTAGAATATAACAGTGAAGTGAATTAGTATCTAAAGCTGAAGCAAGCAAGAGGTATATTATTTAAACCTGAAGATGTTTGACAGACAAGACTGTAAATGATCCTGGTGCAAAGCTTCTGGTTGTGGCAGAAAAACTGCTCAATAAAATCAGGAACCAAATAAGATTCCTGTCCTCACATTGTCTCATTCTTTAGAGGTCGTGTGCATGAATTGTACCAAGAAGAACACAGAAGCACACATTTGTATTGAGATGGATGCTGTCAGTCAAGTGTATGCCACTGATAATGAAAAAGAGAAATTACTGTTTGGGAATGATTTGTTATTGAAGTTCTGTCCACTTCTCAGCTTAATCCATAAAACTATTTGACTCTGGTGAAGGAACAATATCCCATGTAGTAGGCTGATAAGAGAGAAAGTAGAAAATACTGTAATTTGCTGTCACAGGAAGATCAGCAGCTCCTGCTCTCTCTTTATGGCACTGTAACTGCTAAGAGGCTCTCTCTCTGCCTATCATGCCTGTCATTTAACATGGAACTATCATTTCCTAACTCACCACTTATATCCTACAACCCTACTTATGAGCTCAGCTCTCTGGAGCAAAGAAATTCATTAACAATGTGTTTTGGGTTTACATGGCAAGGATTTGGTAGTGAGGGGTGTGGGGGTGGTTGCTCAGGGGAGTGTGTGGGGCTGTGCGGGTGTGAAGGGGGAATGTGCAGAGGTGGCTACAATAAGAAGACACCAGAAGCTGTCCCCATGTCAGATACAGCCAGTTCCAGCCAGCCTCAAGACAGACCTGCCTCTTGAAGAAGCTGAGCCCATCAGTTGGAAGTGCCTCTGTGGTAATTTATGTAAGAAAAGGAAAAAAGCCCTGCACAATAGCAATTGTGAGAGAAGACTGGTAACATGTGAGAGAAACAGCCTTGCAAATGTCAAGGTCGGTAGAGAAGGAGGGAAAGGAGGTGATCCAGGTGTTGGAGCAGAGATTCCCCGACTGTCTGTAGGGAATACCACGGTGACACAAGTTAACCCCTGCAGCCCATGGAGGATCACACTGGAACAGATATTCACCTTCTCACCCTGAATTTCAGGAGACATGATGTTCTTATCAACAAAAAATGTTTATTTTACTTACAGCAATTAAATAATCAACAGAATCAAAAAGTTCTCAAGAATGTGCTGTTGATGTTGCAACTCATTACAGACACTACCAGGATAATAATTCTGACAGGTTGAACAGTCACTTTTCTTTTGTGGCAGATCTATGAAATTTCAGGATGAGTAACCACTGTGCATGGTCTAAATAAAATAACTGTACATACATGTGTTAAACTCACTATATATGTGTGGTGTGAAGCCACTACAAATATTTCAGGAGTAAGATACACTCTATTTATATAGATTCGTTGGATTCCATAGAGGCACTAGACCCAGACTATAATTATTTTCCTTTTAACTATCATCTCTGCCTGTGCAGTAGGTCTGAAGCAGTTGGTACACCTCTGCTCTGCCAGCCTTTTTGTACTACAAAATAAATTAGTTCAATATAAAAAGTACAGAAGATAAGCACACAAATCCTGCTGATTATGACTAACAGGATTTGTCTGATTGCCTCCTAACATCCACCTTAAAATTTTACTTCTAAGATCCTTTCTTTCTATCTGTGGTTACACTGATTTACATTAATACCTAAAATGTCCTTAAATATTATTGTTATGCAGACAACACACAGATTTATTGCTACTTTGGGCTGATAATTCCTTGACAAATCCTGTTTCTGCACTTTGAGAGTGTTTGATGGTGATTCAGCAGTGGATATATTCTAGCAAGCTGTCTCTTTATATCTGGTAGACTAAATTATTATAATATTTCCATCTGCTTCTAAAAACTGTATGGTGACTTCTGTCTTTGTCTAAAATTTAAATAATTACCATACAACATCAATTCTTGCAAGAATTATGGTTTAGCACCTGAATCTATTTCAGGTTTTTTAAGACTGAAAAAGTATCAGCTACCTAAAACTATTGTGCCAAGAAGTCTCTAACAAAAGGTCACAGGCTTCAGAACTAAGGTGTTAAAACCAGTGTCATTAATCTATTTTGTCTCTTTTACAAAGAGTCCATATAGTGAATATGAGTGCAAAGATAACCTTTTTATTCTTAGAGATCATCTATTTCAAAATGGTTAATGCTTTTACTCTGTAGGATTAAATATAACCTTGTATCAGTATTTCTTCTTCTCTATTCTTTCTCTCAAATATTTTGCTGTTTTTATGGACTTCACCTAATGATAGCTGATAATTTTTCCTTAATATTTTTAAAACAAGCTAAGTAGAATGACAAATATACATGAAGTCATTGAAGACAGGCAGACAAAGTTGTTAAAGTAGCAATAATTTGTTATATAAGTAACTCTTTTAATGAGTCACTTAACTGACATTTGAAGGCAATTCACAAACTGAGTTTGAATACTATTATAGAAAATCCTTCCCTAACAAAGGGGCATATTGCTGGTAGAGAAAGATGTACCTTTCAATTTGAGAGAGAAGCTTCCTGCATTTTGTAAAGTGGTCAGTTTAGGCTTAATGCAGACATGATGATTCCATGAGGGGCAGCAATTTAGTCAAATACCCAGGCTTGTTCTAGGAACTGCTTTGAGCTAATTCAAATATGGCATTTCCTTAAGTGAGATTAGAAGAGATCTGATCAGAATGCAGTGGAAAATTTAAAAGAATATTAGTCATGATGATGATGACCCATATCATCTGGGTGGGATTGTAATGCTTTGATGTGATCTAAACAAAAGTTTATAGTAGAAGTGAAGACTGGGTTGTCTTTGCCATTTAATCAAGATGTATTAAAACAGTAGAAGTGACAAAGTGCATGTTGTGGTTTGAGTCTGGTTAAGTGCTAGGCACCCATGGTAGCTGCTCACTTGTTCCCTCCCCTGCCACAGCTGGGCAGAGGAGGGAAGGAGAGGGGGGGAAAAAAACCCCTAGGGAAGTAACCTAAAGGTTCATAAGTTTAGATAAGGAACCTGGAGAAAACTCTCTAAGGACAAAAGCAGGTCAACTTAAGTTGCAAAGTGAAATTTATTACTACTAGAGTTAGAAGGAGGATATGAGAAATAAAACCTTTAAAAGACACTGTTCTCTTTATTTTCTACCCTTCCCTCCCTCCCACCAACAGTGCAAGGGGGGTTAGGGTGTGAGGCTTCAAGTCAGTCCATTTCCAAGATCTTCTTCCCTTGCTTAGGGAGAGGAGTTTTTTTCTTCTGTTTTTGCCGCGGGGTCCCTCTCACGAGAGACAGTTCTCTGTGAACTTCTATGGCGTGGGTTTACTCGTCCACAGGGTACAATCCTCTAAGGACAAACTGCTCTAGCATGGAAGCAGGCGGCCTTTCTCTCTCCAACTGAGTCTCCTACTTAGACTGCAGTTTCCTCCAACATCCACTCGCTCCACTGTGGTCACCTCCTCCACAAACTGTAAGACTTTTATTTTAATCTCTGTCTCTCTCTGGGCTGCACTTGTACAACTTCTTTTGGCATCTACAGCTGCTGCGGCTTCCAGCATCTCCCCGCTCTAATGTTGGCACCTCACCCACAGACTGTGGGTGGATCTCTCTGCATCCCTCATGGAGCCCATGGACTGCAAGGGGACACCCCACCTCACCATGGGCTCACCATGGCCTGCAGAGGAATCACAGCTCTGCAATGCCTAGAGCACCTCCTCCCTTTCTTTCTCTACTGACTTTAGTGTCTCTATGTTGTTTTTTCTCACATCCTCCTCCTTTTCTAATTAAAGGCAGCTGCATGCACACTTTGTTTTAATTTTTCCTTAAATATATCATCACAGAGGCGTAGCCTACCTTTCTAATTGGCCCAGGCTTGGCCAGTGGCATGTCTATCATCTTCAGAACCATTAGAGACTGACTCTGCTGGAAATGGTGAAGAATTCCAGAAGCTTCTCACAGGAGCCATCTTTATGGCCCCCTTCCTACTACTAAAACCACGAGAGTGCATTTTGAGGAAATAACAAAGATCCAAATTTTTTATTTCATAACATACTTTAATTTATCTAAAGATGAATGGCAAAGTAATGTTTTCAGTATCTTGAAAGCTAAAGGAAAAGGTTTCTCAAAAATAAATGAATCGATGAACACCGGTTTTAAATAGCACCATAAACTCTAAAGGAAACTATCCCATTAAAAATATGCTGAAGGTCAAGGCTAGTGACAATTTAGTGTGAATTATCTGGGATTTTTGTGGGGGTCTAGATTTCTATTTGCAATTTTTAAACATATTGATTCTGAATAACTTTAACAAAATATTAACATATATAAGACATAAATGTAAGGCTTTCAATAAATTTATTACATTAGTAAAATATATTTTTGTAATGTTATTCAATTATTTGAAGGTTATAAAAACTGAGGTACATTAAGTTTATAGAGAAAAATTATGTTTGCATGTTTACTTTAGAGTGGTTGCAAAATTGATATCTCACCAACTACTCTAGCAAAAATTCAAGAAGAGTGTTGAAATTACAAACTTTTTATTTCCTTAATCATTAAAAATAAAAGGTTTTATTCCATTATGTTACAACAAATATATGTCAAATTGGAGTCCTAAAAAAAGTTAAAACCATCATTTGAACTTTTTTCTCCTGTTAAGAAATAGCTGTAAGTTATATGCTCTATCATTACTTAGTGTTCCCAAAATACCTATATATCAAAAAACCCCACTTCTTAACACTTTTAGCTGTATCTTTTGAGGAAGAAGTGCAAAGTGAGACCTTGAATTAAACTATTTTAACCTACAGCTCTCTTGCAGATCCATTTCCCTGTAGGATCAATAGGCTGATCTGATAGACATGCATACTCAATATATTCTGCCAGGGGTTGCAGTCTGCATTGGATGCTACAGGAGATGCTTCTGTTATAATAGGATGTGAAAGCAGAGGCTGAACTGTCATATTAGAGTCAGTATTTCCTGCAGATTTTATAGTTTAGGCAGATTTGTTGAAGGAAAGATTCAAAAAGAGACTCCTAGAGATAGGAAGCTGCTCCTCTATGGCCAGGTAGCAAAGTGCTCACCTGGGTGTCCCACATAAAAAAAAAATCTTGCCTCCAGATAACACTCCTTACTTCTGTGCAAAATATAATATTACATATTTATATTAATTTGAAACTCTGGTTTACATACATATAAATGAGTTAGAATTCATTAGTACATTCATTAGTAAATCCTATTGGCAATTCCTGTTTAGCTGATTTTTTCACTGATAACAAAATAAGTTTAACTTTTTTTAATGTGTTTTATCAATAACAATAAATTTTAAAGCCTTAAAAACCCTTATGGAAAAGCACCACATTCTTTACAGCTGGTTTCTCATGCATTTCTGAAGATTTTTTAAAATGTGTTCATTTTAAAAGATCTATAAACATTTATTGTCATGTTTCTGGCCACTTATCTGTGGAAAGATGTCTGAGGGTAAAATTAGAGGAAGCTCTGTTCACATCCTAACACAAGTATGGAGATTACAGTGTAAACCACAGTTGCCGCTCCCTGGCTGCAATGTGGTTGGCATGCTTGAGACCTTCCATGATGATTCCCCACACCCACAACTTGCAAATGTAAGCAGCTGCTAGGGGGGATGGAACGGAGGATGGAGACACTGAGACCAAGTTTGGCGGGAATCCTTGCAGGGAGGGGAACTTAGTGGTTCTTTGCAGCTGAGAAATTGCACATCACCTGTCAGCCAGAGGAGAGAGGGGAAGATGTCCTGCTGCTGAGCCAAGAACTGTGATGAAATGGTTCTCCTTGGATGAATTCCTCATAATCTATTTGTAATATGGACACACACCTCCATCCCAAAGTTACCTGCCTTCAGGGTGCAACCGTACCTCACTAAGTGTGCACTGGTTTGGTTTTTTTTTCCTCTTTCTCATGTAATTGTCACTGTCTTAGTTACGTATTTTTAAATTTGTATTATTAGCTTTACAGAGTTACTACATCTTCGATAATAAAGACAAATATGAAATCTACACTATGAATTTTGTTGACTAAAATATGTCACAAAAAATCTCCTACCATTGAGGCATAGCCTCCAGTGTGCCAAGATTGAGACAGATATACTGTCTGGAGAGTAACACAAATATTAAGGACCTTAGAACAACACAGCTTTACAAATACATATGGTTCAAAATATAATTTGATTTATGATTATAATTTGATGCCTTTTACCTGAAAATACTCTGTGCCTTTAAATTACCATGTTGATGTTTTCACAAGCTAGTATATATCAGAAGTTTGCTAGTGAATTCTGTGCAACTGCTTCAAAATAAGCTTAATTATGATTAGGTGTTGATCAGCAAGGCTAATGCCAACCCAAAAGAAGTAGCTTGCAAAAACCTGAAATTGTAGGTATTTAGCTTCTGAAGGCCTCAGAAAATCATCAGAAAATCACAGTGAAACCATCAGAAAAAAACCCCACAAAACAGATCTTTAAAGGAAGCAACACTAAAGTTGTTTCAACTTTTTTACATTTTGATAGAGTTCCGTCTTCTATTTGCTGTTTTCTTCAAAGCAGTGTCATCAGCTTTATTCATTTTTCTTCCTTTTTTAAAAAACATTAATACAATAAAATGTATTTCAAATTTCTATAAAGATAGACTCCTGTATATAGATATATTACTTTGTACTTTGAAGAAACGTATTTCATAAACCAGAAGGAACATTTATTGCTAGAAAAAAAATAAGACAGTCCTAAGACTATACTTAATAACTTTGCAAATCTTCCTGTCAACCATTCTGCATGCCTAAAATACTCTGTATGCAAATGATACTTAAAACTCCCATATATCTACCTCTGATGAAATCTGTTTTCTCTAAAGGAGTGGCAAAAGCCATTGCTTAATGTAACACCAGAATGGATGCCAGAGATAGAACTACAAACAGATTGAGAACAGTTGGGTCCCTTTAAGTGCAGCACTTACCTGCTGGACACATCTTGGATGGTCTCTCTGGTTGGTCTCTCAAGCCTCAATTATACTGGGAGAGATATTTTTCACTGATGTCTTTTCATGCATACAGTGCCTCAAATTTGCATTGAAATCTCCAAAACCTATGCTATTGAAGCCTATGGTCTTTGCCAAGAAAGTCTATCAGCCTCCATTAATGCATCGTGCTTCTTAAAAGAGCAGCAGTTAGAAAATTCAAGTGCTTTAAAAAATATATATTAGTGTATTCTATACCCAGCTCAATGAAGCTGCTTCTCATATTTCTTAAAATCTTTGTAAAATAACAATCCTATTTGGAGATAACACTACTGACCCTTAGGGTTAATGTTTCAAAGCTGTTATTATTTCAGGTCTTTGCATTTGTAATGCTTTCTCAGGATTTGTAGTTGCTGGGCTATCAGTAACTTTATATGATACTAAACACTAGACTTGGGAAGAAAACATCCAGTAGAAGCTGCTGTTCTGTTCTGAAAGATATTAAAATTTAATACAATCTCCGTATGAAGTTTGCTTAATCAAATGTCAGGAACATCTTAAATCTATCAATAAAGACCTTAATTCACCCAGGGGGTAAAATCAAAAAGGAAGGTGAAAACTCCAAACACTAAAAGAGCCTTTAAGTATTGTATTTGTAGTGCCATCTGCTTTGAGTTAATTGTTCTCAACAGGCTACTCAGCTGCCATTTAGTCTCTGTATTACTTATTAAAGAAGTAACGGATACATAGATATATGTCATTAGCATTAGCAAAACCCTGATGTAGTGATAACACAGCCTGATTGATAGACTTATTTGATTTAAACTTTCTTTTCTTCTTTATGAGTGGAATACCAATTACAACTACTAATTAACAAACCCAATGTTAGTGCAATCTTGATAGGCAGACATATATAAAAAAACATTGCAATGCTTTTGGTAACTCACAAGAGATGTGAGTTGTATTGGTCTTTAAAACAGCTTTTCTCCATAGACTGAAGTGCTGCTTGAAATTTCCTATGACATAGAACTATACATGATAGGAAAGAGACACTTAAAATGTTGGGAAATGACAGTTTGCCCTTGTATCTAACAATCTGATCTGCAGAGAAGTGAATGGAATGGGAATACTACCATTTGCATCAGCAGGATATTGCAAACTGTCCATCCTCAGAACTGCAGTTTGAGTGCAGCAATCACTGTAATGGAGATAATGGAGGGCAGTGGAGGGAAGGATCAGAGAATGCTGAAGTGAAAAGAAGGGAGTTTTGAACATTTCACCTCTATCTGTTTATAGGTGTATGTTCTTTAGAAAGACTTCATTTGTGTGATCTTGAGAAATAAAGGGTACATGAAAATGTTTCTATTTATTAATAAGAAAAAATTAATACAAAAATAATTAAACACTCCCAATCAAGCAACTAAAATTCACTGAAAACCCACAGTTGCCTGTAAATCACAATAATCAGAATACGATGATAGACTCATGTTTGCATTACTTTTTTTGCCTTTAAAAGGTCTCTGGACATCAGCCTTAATAGAGCTCTGAGCTCTGATATTGTTGCATCTATTTATGCAACACTCCTTGTTTGTTTCTATTTAGTGTTACAGTTAATAATAAGTTTTCAAACTTTCAGCTACAAAATCTGATGTTTTAGAGAGAAAAAACCCTGGTGTTTTCAGCAACAAAGGTAAACCTTAAGTTCCAGCACATTTAACCAAGTTTAAATAAAAAATAAAGAGTTGAAACAGTAAGAGTTTCACTCAAAAGGGTAACAAAAATGAGATTATGAATTACTCATTTGATCCCTATATTATGAGGAAATGCACATGGAATCTCAGACAGAACACTGATTCTATTGATTTCAGTGGGATTATTCATCTCCTAAAGTTAACCATACTTTAGTTTTCAACTTGATCAAGTTTATACAATAAATACCCAATAAGAATGCTATAGATAATGTCTCTGGAGAGCTTACACTCATCCCCCATCCATCTACCTACCTCAGGACATACTATAGCTTTCACTGAAATGGTCTATATGCATTGTTCCTAAAGTACTATGATATGAACAGATCATATTAATCTATTTTGACCACTGTGCCACCTTTCATCATCTATTTTTTTTCCAACACAGCTTCATTCTGAAAGAAGGCTTCCATGAAATGCATTTGAAGCACGTGCTTCAGAAGAGCAGAGGAAGACACTGAGGAGCAAAATAAGTCTGACCTAGGTGTAACGGTAACTTTTAAGTTTGTAGTGTTTTTTCATTTTCTGATTTATCTTTGTGTGTAGATTTGAAACTCTACCTCTTCCTGTAGGACTACTGTAAAAGATTAAAGTCTTCTGAACACTGACTCCACAATCTTATTTTCAATTATTTTGCCTAGAAGAAAAGTATATGAGTGATCAAGATCTGTTCTAACATTACCATTTATCACATTCCAGGCAAACTCAAACATGGAATTGCTTAGCTGCTTACTGCAAAGCAGAGCTATGTCTTTAAGCAGGCTAGGTATCAGAGAAATTAAATGTTTGATATGCAATGTGAGCTTTTAAAAAGGTCACAGGTCTAATCTCTGTCCCTGCCACCTTCAAAATCTTGTTATAAGCAAAAGGAAACCCACCATATATATGAATCTAGGAACCAATTGGCAGTACTGTTAATGTTTTAACACTCCAATGATACAACCTATGTATTTTTTACAGATCAAATCCTTATTAATGACAGATTTGAACCTGTTATGCAATCCCTTTGCCCTTCCTGGCATCCAGCTCTTTTCCATGGGACTGTTCACACACCTTGAATATCCCAGCGCATCCTTAAATTGACAGGCTCAGCTTCTGGAAGGATGACAAGAGATGTATACAGGACATGACACCACCATCCTGAGGAAGGATGAGTATGGAATTTGGTGGGGTGGGGGAGAAGACTTTCTCTTCTGTCCTGTGCTTCCTTGGATTTATTTTATGCATTCCTTTACCCCAGGCATCTACTGTCTGGGTGTTCCCAGGTGAGA
Source organism: Pomatostomus ruficeps (assembly GCA_013400735.1). Lineage (NCBI taxonomy): Eukaryota > Metazoa > Chordata > Aves > Passeriformes > Timaliidae > Pomatostomus > Pomatostomus ruficeps. The sequence goes on along the minus strand of VYZT01055569.1, from coordinate 138,089 downwards.
GTGAACAGCTTCCCACAGCCTCCCCAGGGCTCCTGTTGGCTGGGCAAGGGCACCCTTCCTATGGAGAAATGGACACAGCTCAGGCCCAGGCAGGGAAGGCAACAGGCACTTAGCCCAGGGGCAGGAGCTGAACGCAGCCCAGCCCAGCTCTGACAAAGTGTGTGACCCACAGGGTCAGCGCAGAGGCTGGACCCTTCATAAGTAAAGGAGAAAATCATAATTAGTGGGCTGCCTCCTAAGCAGCTGGCAGAAGCAATAGTATAGGAGGCAAACAGCAGACATGGATAAGTGCTTTGCATAGGGGTAGAGACAACATGGCATTCTGGAGAGATGTCATACCTCAGAAATTTTCCAGGATTCTATGAAAGACCTATACGTGCAGATATAATGCATTTGGATTTAGAAAACCTTTATAAAAGTCTTACCATAGGGAATTAATCTGTGAGTGGATACAAGAAAATCTTTTCTTGGATTATTAACTGGTTTAAGATAGCAAAGGGGAAATGGAAAATAAAAAGGCCATCTTTCTGAGTAAATCTAGGCTATTGGTAAGGGTCCCAAATATGACACCAATACAGTATAGTCATAAATGTCTAGAAATGGATTTAAATAGTGAGGTAACAATCCTTTCTGACAGTACAGAAACATTCAAAATAGAATAAAGAAAAGACTGGTTTTGGAGGTCTCTAAGTCACTGGTAGCTTAAAACCAGTGGTTATTAATAAAGTCAGCTCCCTTCAGAGAGGTCCATTTTATTTTAATCTATTTCTAAGCATCTACTACTGAAACTGAGGCTATGGAACCAATATTTTTATTTAATCTGATCTTTTAGATAGATACAAAATCTTATGATTTTTAAAGATTTTGTACTGGTTTTAAAATGAAAACTAGGATTAAAACCAAATAAAGTTCTTCCAATTCTATTTCTACAACTGACATAGTGGAATATAATTCACCATGCTGAACCCACCATATAATCTTTTTCTATTTTTCTCTTTGTCCTGGGTGCTTTTTATCCACAGAAGTCTATAATTCAGAATGTCACTGATGTCTCTGTAAGTAATTATCTGGCAGTGTATTTTGAATGAAAATATGGAGGGCTTACAGAAAGCAAGCATTTATGGAAAACTTACTATTATAACTGAGAAACTTTAATATGTTCCCAAATCAAAAGAAGAACTGTCCTGTAAGAGAATATCCAGCTGTGTTATCTCTTGTAACTTTTTATTCTGAGGGAAAGCAAACTTCTTTAAATAACATAAAGGATGTTCTGATAACTATTATAATGAAATTTAATATTTGATGTTAGAATATTAACTTATAATGAATTTTTCTTTTATTATTGATGCATAATCAGTATTTTAATCTGGTTCATCAATGATATCATATCTAGAATTCAGCACAGCAGGAAAATTAAGTGATGAATTGATAACAAACATGCCTTATTATGATTTCCATTTTATATACTCTTCAGTAAGTGATTTTATTGGTGAACCATTTTGTAATTAGAGGGAGCACTTAATGCTTTGATTATTTAAGTGAATCCATAGTAGTGCATAATTTTATATTAAGCAAAAGGATATATAGAATCAATTTTTTAATGTAGAAATAGACTTATTCTGAGAATTTTAAAATAGGATGCATCACATGAATGCCATGTATTTTAGGATTACATCTTTTACCAGAACTTACTTTGTTCTTCATTGATCTATATTCTAGTGAGAGGACTGTGAAATTGCGAAAAAAAAAATAAGAGAGGATTAAATATAGGAATTCTGCAGTTGCCTAGGAATTACAGGCTATAATCAGAGTATGAAAATTATTTTGTAACAGAAAATTTCAAGCTTATTTCAAACTTATTTTCTGTTTGGTAGAAGATGCCATAGAAAACAATGAGGTAAACAGTGTGTAGATGTACTTAGACATACTTTGATGAGCATGTCACCAGTAGCTCAAATGTAGAAATTGACATACTCTTTAACAGCAGAGAGAGAAAATATCTGTTTTGAATGCATAATAAGGTTCATACCTATTTTTTATAAATTAAAAACTTATAAACTGGTTTTAAATGCTATGATTTATTAATCTCAATTCATTTGAGAAGATAAATCTTTCCCAAGCATACTCTTTATGTTTCCTGTTATCAGTGTGTAGACATCTGCACCAGGGACATTGGTACAAACTAATAGTCTGATTCCAAGGCAGACTATAAATAATCAGTCCTTAGGCACCCTGAAATTTTCTCTCTACAAAGCTAGTGCCTTCTCATATTCGCTTGAGATAGACGTGAATGTGACTTATCTTTTTCATCAAAATAGTTCCTTGCCAGAAGAAATATAGTAATGCTCAGACTTTTTTTTCTTTTTACTGTCTAACCGACTGTTTGCATGATTTATGAAGTTGTCATATTGCTAACAATGTGGACATAGTTTTCAAGATTCACTCTCTCTGGTCTTTGGTTTACACAACTCTTATTGAGTCATCATTGGACACAATCATCAACTCACTGTAGATTAAAATTACCAGCTGCCTCTTCTTTTCTATTTTGCTTTCACTTACAAATTGTACTTTAAGTGTGGGGTAGGTCTTATTCTGCTACTAATAAGCACTTACATCTCAGAGTATTTCTCCATTTTTTTCTCTGAGCTCAGACATTCGATTATTAAAAACCAAATTTGGGAGACTAGTGTGTAGAAAATAAGATTTATTTCTCAAAATGTAAATCCAATGGACTGTTTTTTAAAGTAGAGAACAAGTATCCACCGTTTGCCTCTCTTAAAGGGCAACTTTCAAGCCAATTTTCCCATAATTTTCCAGATTTGTCTACAAATTCTTTTGTAGGAATATCTGCACATTCTTTTTCCCCCCATTTTTTTTCCCTTTACTTACTTCATTACCTTCAGGAAAGAAAGCAACTACAAATATTCCTTACTGAAACCGTACTCCCATATTTCATCAGGTTAAAAACTTCAAAACTGGGATTTTTCTCTTTTTCATTGACTGCGGTTTTCCCATGAAAAAAATATCTTTCTGTGGTTTTTTTCAAGTCCCTCAAACCATTTATAATCTATGAAAATTATTATTTTTTTTTAAAGAAAAGGTTCTGAACCCTGTCAATTCTCTCATACCATATGTTGTCTAACAAAAGTGTGACTAAAATCTCCTCAAAGTGATTGTTTTAATAAAGGCACATTCAGAATAGTTGTCAATATTCTGAATATGCCTTTATTAAAACATTGTTTAGAAAAAAAGGAGGACGAATACACAGTGTGAGAGTGTGTGTATGTGTGAAGGGTGTATATAATCAGTCAAGGAATAACTGAACAATAATTATGGTCGCTATGCTCTCCATTTATTTATGCACACAAACTCATATGCTTGTACATGAGTTTCAGTAAAAATCTGCTTGAAGACAGAAAACTGGTCTGTTTTTATTCTTTGCAGGAATCAAACTAATCAGTTTTAATCGTAGTTGCCATCTTCTAGGTTGTCCTTCACATTTCACTGGTCAGCTAACAATAATCAGCACACATTACTTACATACGGCTCAATCCTAATTCCTCTTTTCAGCCTACAGTACAAACAATCAGGGACACATGATCTGAATGCTGACTACCTTTTTAAGCTTTAGAAGTTTTCTCAGCTTCTCTACAGACTGATCTCCAAATATACTAAATAGAACCAGAGTGGATACACCAGACTGACGATAATACACTTATATCCAGGGCCTTTGAGTACAGAACATACTCTTTCCAAAATAAAAGATGAATTATTAATTGAAATATGGTGCCCATTTTCTTGCTTAGATCTAGAAGGATTCAACAGTGAACTAGAAGGTTGTCATTGCTATTACATTATCTTTGAAAATGTAAAAACTGTATGTGTGTTTCACCCAGAATCTAGCTATGAAAGAAATATCTTTTCATATTTTTCTACAGTTGAGTTGTCATATCTCCCTCTCACTCTAGCCACTGGAATATACTCTGGGTTTCAAGATTTCAGTTCTAGATGAAAATTGATTGAAGTGCTAATTTTTTCACTGCGTATTAATTGGATTGATAACTTCATAAACCTTGATAATATTGGGAAACTTTGTAATATACCTATAAACAGACACAGAGGAATGGCTGCAATGCTTGGTTATCTGAAACAGGAGAAATTTCTTCTTCTATATTCTGAGTTGATTACACACTCTATAAATAAGAAAGGGCATCAGTCCTGGCTCGGACCAATACGTAGCAGGAAGAAATCTCATGTGATGTAAAAATAAGCATTTCTCAGCATATGGATAAGAACATTTGGAGTGAAGAAGGTACAAATCTTCAGAAACAGAAAGCAAGGGATACAGCAGAGGAATGAACTGACATAATTTGTTCTTTTGAGAAAAATGACAAAACAATGTAAAGAATGATGCGACTCTTTGAGTTGAAATGCTATCAGAATGGTACTTCAGTTCTGTTAATTTTGTCAAAGAAAATATAAATGCTGACATAAAACTGAAATATTCCTCAGCCATGGGTCTAATCTTGAAAGGAAACAGAGAGAAATTTCTATGAAAGTTGGAATTTACAGAGAGACGCACTTAAGAATTTCTGAAGAAAAAAGCTGCCTATTATTTTTTTATGCTACATTCCAAAGAAAAAGTGTTTGCAATTTTTATTTTTTTTAAATAAAGAAGATTAAAGAGAACACACTGTACTTACATAAACAATTTCTTGTCGCTGACTACTTGCTAGCCTGATAGTCAGCAGGCGACGAGTGCGCTTGGCTCAGGGATCAGACTGCCCACACGCTGCAGGCTCTTGTCTGGCCTCTTCTCAAGGCTGTCAGCTCCCTGGCTGAAAGAACAGCAGCAGCCGATACAAAAGTAGCGAAGGTGAGAGTAAAGGAGCAGAGGGACTCTCTTGTAGCAACACCCAAGTTTATTGTAGCCACGAGGGCCAACAGCAGATCTGGATGCAGGGCTACAAACAGAGCCCAGAGACATTGCGCGGGGGGAGGGGGGGGTTATACAAAATAAAAAGGGGCGGAGCAAGGGGAGGATCCAGGGTTCGGCAAATCAGGGAATGATAGGGGATGACAGGTACCCAATAACTTTTGAACAGGGGAGGAACACATTTAAACTAACCAATCAACGTAACACAGAAACAGAACTTTCCAGCACAATATGAATATTAAAATAACCTGATGAATATTAAAATAACTCTGAGGGGTAAAGGGTGGAACAAAATCTTTGATTGACAATTTAAATGGCCGGAAAATCAGCGGATTCCTTAGCCTCACCTTCCCCATCCCCCTCAGGATTACTGTTCTGAGGGGAGAAATCATTCCATTTAATGTCCTCATTTAACCACATGGAGAAGGTGGGCTGGGTCGGCTGCTCAGGTGGGACCACTGCCACAATTTCTCCTCTTCATGGAATCAGCTTTAGAAACTAAAACAGTAACAGAAACTCTTATTGACCTCAATAGGTTTTCTGGAAACCTTTCAATGTATATGGAAACAAAAGTAATGAAAATAAGATGTTATTTACTTGAGTATCTCTCAGAAATCTTTTCCTTGAGTTTTCCTCTCAGCTTGTCAGAGAACTTGATTCTGCCTTACAGGTGTGATGTGTGAAAGGAACATAAGTTTGTCAATGCTCTCCGTGCATTAGTATAAATATAGAACTACAGGTTCTTAAATGGCTCATGGAACAAACCATTCTTCTTGAAAGAAATATAGCAAATTAAGTCTGGCAGAGAAGTTAAGAACACTTCAGGACAAAGCTGCAAAGCTATTGTCTTCTAGAGAGAAAATATTACATGAGAGTGAAGAAATGGAAGCAAAGGCCTGAAGAGATCCTCCAGTAAATATGTGAAAGCTCTGATAATTCAAAATTTAATAAAACCATTCTTACATCATGTAAATTGCCAGAACCCCAAATCTGTATTATTTTGTAAGAGAAATTGTTTTCTAGAAAAAAACCTGAAAAACTACTTTTGTTTGGTTGGTTTTGTTATGATTTTAAATAGCATTTACAAACTGAGTTTGTAGAAACCATAAAAATGAAGAAGGAAAACTTGTTTTTTATAGCTAGCAAAGTACTAAAAATGTAGTTGAAAAAGTTAGTCAGGCTTTTTCAATGTATAATTATTTCTTGTTTTAATTTTATGGGACAAGAATGATGAGGGACCATAAAGTTCTGGATTCTGAAATACTGAATGCCTTCTTTGCCTCAGTCTTTACCAGAAAGATTGGCTTTCAAGAATCCCAGGTCCCAGAGACCAGAAACAAAGGATGGAGCAGGGAAGATGTAGCCTTGACACAAGAAAATCAGGTCAGGGAACATTTCAGAAAATTTGAATTACATCAAACCATGGGACCTGATGGAATTCATCCATAAGTGCTGAAAAAGCTAGATGATGTCATTGTAAGGCCACTTTCAATAATCCTTGATAAATCATGGTGACAAAGAGAAGTATCTGAAGACTGGAGAAAAACAAACGTCACTCCCATCTTCTGAAAGAGAAAGAAGACTCAGGGAATTATGGTGTCAATCAACCACACCTTAATTCCTGAGAAAGTGATATAAGAACTAATCCTGGAATATTTGTCCAAGTGTCAAGGAAAATTTGTTGGGCTTTTATACCCTCACAGTCTAAGTGGGCAATAATCTGGGGTATTCCTGCTGGGTCATTGTCTTCTACTGTGTCTCTGAGTGCCCAGGTGCCACAGGTCCCTGTACACTTTGTGTGCAAAGGGTTGGCTCCAGTTCACTCTTGCCTCAGGCTCCCAGCTCCCTTCCATCCAGAGCTCAGCCTGCAGCTTGCACTGCAGCTTGTACACCAAGCTGCCTGTACTAAATATGTTCCTCAACACAGGCACATGAAAAACAAGAAAATCATCAGGAATAGTCAGCATGAGTTCCCAAAGCAGGAACTCACGCTTGACCAATTTGATAAATTTTTTGACTAACTGACTGGCTTGGTAGACTTATGAATATTGGCTACCTACACTTTGGTAAGGTTTCAACCCTGACATCTATGACATCCTCGCAAAGAAGTTGTTGATGTTGGGCTGGATGAGCAGATAATGAGGTGGGTTGAAAACTGGCTGCATGATCAGCCCCAGAGGGTACTGATCAGGGCACAAATTGCAGTGTCTAGCAGTATACTCCAGAGGTGAGTCTAGTCCTGGTTAATATCTTCATTAATGATCTGGATCACAGGGCAGAGTGTAGCATAAGCAAGTTTGCTGATGACACAAAACTGGGAGGAGTGGCTGATATGCTAGAGAGTCGTTCTGCCACACAGAGGGACCTCAACAGCCTTGAAAAAGGATCTGAAAGGAACCTCATAAAGTNTGTCTTCTACTGTGTCTCTGAGTGCCCAGGTGCCACAGGTCCCTGTACACTTTGTGTGCAAAGGGTTGGCTCCAGTTCACTCTTGCCTCAGGCTCCCAGCTCCCTTCCATCCAGAGCTCAGCCTGCAGCTTGCACTGCAGCTTGTACACCAAGCTGCCTGTACTAAATATGTTCCTCAACACAGGCACATGAAAAACAAGAAAATCATCAGGAATAGTCAGCATGAGTTCCCAAAGCAGGAACTCACGCTTGACCAATTTGATAAATTTTTTGACTAACTGACTGGCTTGGTAGACTTATGAATATTGGCTACCTACACTTTGGTAAGGTTTCAACCCTGACATCTATGACATCCTCGCAAAGAAGTTGTTGATGTTGGGCTGGATGAGCAGATAATGAGGTGGGTTGAAAACTGGCTGCATGATCAGCCCCAGAGGGTACTGATCAGGGCACAAATTGCAGTGTCTAGCAGTATACTCCAGAGGTGAGTCTAGTCCTGGTTAATATCTTCATTAATGATCTGGATCACAGGGCAGAGTGTAGCATAAGCAAGTTTGCTGATGACACAAAACTGGGAGGAGTGGCTGATATGCTAGAGAGTCGTTCTGCCACACAGAGGGACCTCAACAGCCTTGAAAAAGGATCTGAAAGGAACCTCATAAAGTTCGACAAAGAGAACTCCTGCACCTGGAGAGGAACAACCCCATGTACCAGTGTGTGCTGGGGGCTACCCAGTTGGAAAGCAGCTTGGGAGAGAAGACCCTGGGTATCCTGGTGGTCACCAAGTTAAACATAAACCAGTGAAATACCCTGTGTGAGAGGAGCTCCTGGGCTGCATTATGCAAACTGCTGCCAGCAGATTGAGGGAGGTGAACCCTGCCTGCTACTCAGCTGTGGAGATATTGGGAGTATTTTCCCAGTTCCCTGCTATCTAGGGTGAGAAAGACATGAACATACCAGAGAGAGTACAGTGAAGAGCCACAAGGTGGTGAAGGGACTGCAGCACCTTTCCTGTGGGGAAAGACTGACAGAGCTGGGACTGTTTTACCTAGAGATCAGAAAGCTCAGGGGGAATCTTATCAATATATAAAAATACTTAAAGGGAGAGTGCAAAGAAGGTGGGAGTAGACTCTTCTCAGTGGTGCCCAATGGTAGGACAAGAAATAGAGAGTAGACTGAAACACAGGAGGGTCTACCTGAAAACTGGGGAAAAATATTTTACTCGGAGGGTGACTGAGCACTAGCATAAGCAAGTTTGCTGATAAGACAAAACTGTGAGAAGATTTCCCAGGGAGATTGTGAAGTCTCCAACCTTGGCAAGTGGCTCTAGGTTGCCCTGCTTGAGCAGAGGGTTGGGCCAGATGACCACCAGATATTCCTTCAAACCAACCTGAACCATTCTGTGATTCTGTGATGAATGGAAGTGCAGATCCATTTTTTAAAGACATTTAGAATTTACTTTACAACAGATGATCTCTAAGACCTCCTAAGAAGCATTAAATGGTATGGTAAGCTTGATAAATAATTGGTAAATAGGACTTTTCTCCTATGAGCAGCCTCAATTGCAGTTTTACTGTTTATGTACCAGATTAATATTAAAATCACCTCTGACAGTGGTACCAGCAATTCTCAAGTGTAGGCTTAGGGGACTAGTACAGAACTGCATGTCTGTAAGATTTGCTTTAACACATGATCATTTGAAAAAGTCATGACATGTGTTTAATTGAACTGTGTCTTATTTTAGTTTCAAGAATTCATTTTCAAGGTTGTCTAAATGGCTTAGAAATATGGTGTGAACATTTGCCCTGCTGATATCTAATCTTCTTAAAGAAATTCATGAATCTGGCTACTAATGATTTGAGGACAGCTCTCCTTTCTTATCTTGCACTTGTCAACATGCTTGGGACAATTTCCATTTGTTTCTAAAGCCTGTCAAATGTATAATTAGATTTGAATCCCACTGCTTTAGGTTATATTTTCGCAAGCTGTTTGAAGCTGTTAAGGATTGTCCTCCTTTTTTATCTTGAAAGTATGAGTACAATGTCCAAGAATTTTTATATGCTACAGGTAATATATTTTGACTGTGATAACAGTATTGTAGAAAGTGGTTGAAGAAGAAGCTTAAGTATAGCCTGAAGCAGATTATATACATAGAGATATATCTGTCAACTGTATTACTGATTAAATGCATAGATTACACAATCTGTCCTTCCAGGAACGCAGGGTAGTAGTGGCTCAGTCTTTCAGAAAAGTCTGAGTGCTGCCATTAGTACATGATGGAGACACTGACAAACTCCTACAGGATGTGCAATTACACATGACCTCTCCAGTGGATTGGGTATGATTTTTAAAACCAATGACTTCTTCTAAATAACAAATCTTTACTGCTACAGTGTATCAGAAACACATTTCTGCCATCTGGGAATAAAGCCTGAACAGGAGTTGTATGATCACTCTAAAAACTGAGACTCCAGGATATACTGAAGATCAGTGATCCTATGAAAAAATTAATATCAAAAGCAGTGAAGGTTCCACTTCCTTATATGGCTTTCTACCTCCAGGATATATGGGCTGACTCAGCTGAGGAGGAGGTATGTGCAGAGCAATTGATTGTTTTCTTACAGCTGTAAAAGACATGGAATTTGTGACATAGTCCAATTTCTTTCTGTTTGTGTCTTACATTCTCCATTACTGTTCCACTGGAGGAGGATCTAATTTAAGATATTTTGCTCCCCATCCTTTGCAAGATTTTATGACACCCTCAGGTGTGCTGATTCAGCTGTGTGGCCTTGGTCTAAACCAGAGGAGTGTGACAAGCCATTTTAAGAGTAAAACACACTATATATTTTTATTTATTTCAGTGGATCATTTCAGGAAATGTAGGTTATAGTAAGGTGACACAGCAAAAGAGTTGAAAAGGGATTGTAATCTTTACTGGGGAACAAGCAACTGTAGAAACCAAAAAGGCAAAACCCTGAAAATTTGAAACTGGTGTTGATGGGTTACTAATATAAAGCAATTATTTAATCAAGAAGAGAGGCTTTTTCATATAAAATTAATTCTTAACACTTGTTATGCTGTTTACACAACAGAATATAATTTTATAGTGTTTGACACAAGGACAGATTGGTTTTCTTGTTTGTTTCAAAGAACTAAGAGAAGAAATAACTTTGGTTCTTTCAAGTCTGAACATTCCTCTTGTCTGACTGGCAATAAATAACAATCTATCTCTTCATCCAATTTAAAAGAAAACCTGTCAGTCACTCATATAGAAATTCTCTTTCTGGATTGCTTTCTCAGAAGTAATAAATACTGGCCCATCAAAATCATTGGTACTATGTTAGTTCATATTAGCTGAAAATATAGTGCACTTTTATCATGAACTCTTTCTTTCTTATGCTACTCAGGTCTGTGTTTGCTGAGTTGTTTTCTCCCTTTCTGTTCCACAGTTTTGCTAAAGACTTGTATATGTGGAAAAAATTCTAGTGTTGAGAATCTGTACTTTACTCTCTCTGAGTACTTTATGAAATCTTTTCTGTGATTCTTTTTTACATATTCTTAAGTTACCAAAGGTTTGTCTTCAGACCTCATGCCCCCCTCTTCCCTTTAAGTAATTGAAGACTGCAATGAGGTCTCCCCAGAGCTTTCTTTTCTGCAGACTGAACAACCCCAGCTCTCTCAGCCTGTCTTCATAGGAGAGCAGCTTTATCCCTCTGATCATCTTTGTGGTCTCTTCTGGACCCACTCCCATACATCCATGTCATTTTTGTCCTGAGGATCCCACAGCTGAATAGGTGGGGTTTCACAAGAGTAGAGTAGAGGGATAGAATCGTGTCATGATAGAAATTTGTCTTGTAGGCTACTGTTTGAAAAGTCTCTGAGCTCCCAGGAATGACCTTACTTAAATGCAATAGAAAATTTCATGACAACATCATTAAGCAGTAACTGGCAAAATTATGTGAAAAGATTAGACAAGAACATCTGTATTGCACAGGGCATAAAACATTTCCTGGAGAAAACACACTACACACTTAGCATTCATGTTTCATACTACTTGAGAGCTGCTGAATGATTAAGGAAAGTGAATCATGTAATAAAGGAAGATTAATATATATTACCATAAATCTAATTCTGAATATTCATATGTAATGAGACCTGAACCTGGGGGAGACATCTAAAGTAATTTTCCCTGTGGTACCCAGGTTTTGGGTTTTGCAGTGTATATTCTCATTTTAAAATGTAAATTTCAAGATGTGCTAAAGATGACCCAGTGAAACCAAGCATTACAGAAAAGCAGTATATTACAAAATAAACCATTTAGGACACAATCAAGCCAATTTTGTATCTCAGATTACTAAATCTTTTTTGAAAAATGCAGGATTTAAGATTTGTGATTTGACCTCATTGTTAGTACCCTGTAGAATTCTTCTTCTTCATGATGGATGAAAAACCTCAAAAATTGTGAGAGAATACCTCAGAAGATAATCAAATATCTTGGTATCACATGTTGGTGCAAATTTCAGGTCTCAAGACATTGGAAACTATTGACTGATTCACAATGTACTCTATGAAGAGCCTTGTTTAATATTTCTTATTTATGCTTTAAAATTCTGTATATAAAATTAGATTGTATTTCCAGTTTTATTAAAGATCATTTGGTATAAACAGCATTGCGAAGGATAAAAAAATTATTGTGTAAGACAACAGTATGGACAATAAATTATGTAGTTTTATGGCAAAAGATATCTAGTTACTAATTCTTCTGGGTCACCTGTATGCCTTATTTCATACAATGAGACTTCCAATTCAGAATAAATGCAAGGTATGATAGTGAAGTGTTGATATTTTCAAAAGCTGAGTTGCATCTTTCTGCCATGAGCCAGCAGGCACTGCAGTTCCTTATGCTATGAACTACCATTCGGGGGTTTTCAAAATTTTGAAAACAAGGTTCATGGTTTTTGCTACAGATGGGGAAAATTGGTGTTTATAAATAGGTACTGGAGGATCAATTAATGTGTACTCAGGAAACAAGCAATAGAGGTTTATAATGCAAGGTCGATGTGTCTTGTTCCCTGTCGATTTTTCTTTGTATCGATTCATACCATTGACAGTGCTTCCCTTGTAGCCTGTTGTCAAGGTAGCCTACAGTGTCAAGATGAAAGTGCTTTTCTCTGTCCTTTTAAAAGCACACTGGCTGTATCGTCACACCTTCACTAGAACTGCTTTTCCACAGCAAGTCTGCACCATGTGTGATTGCTTTCAGGGGCATAAAGATTTCATCAAAAACTGGTGATGCTTGACATCATTAACATTGCTTTAACAATATTCTACACTTTGCAAAATATCATAATGCCCTTTTAATTTTTGAAGAATATCCTCCTCAACTTTCTCTTAACTCTGAATCTGCCTTTTATGTGCATTTGAAAAAGATAATGGAGATTTGAGTTTGGTTGAAGAAGAAAGGTGGAATTAACATTTTATGAGATTTTTCTATCTGTTTATCTTCATAATTTTTTCAAACAATTATCTACATTATACAGCTGAATAAAACACTGTGCACAGAATCAGAGAATGGATTGAGTTGGAAGAGACCTGAAGGACCATCTAATTCCTGCCAGGAGCAGGGACACTTTCCACTAGAATATGTTTTTCAAAGATTCATCCAGTCTGGCTTTGAACACTTCCAGGGATGGGACATCCGCAACTTCTCTGGGCAACCTGTTCTAGTGCCTCACCACCCTCACAGCATAGAATTTCTTCCTAGTACCTAAACTAAGCCCACCCTCTTTCAATTTGAAGCCATTCCCCCTTGTCCTGTCACTACGTGCTTTATATGGAAGCGCTCAAGGCCCTGTGACTGAAATACCTTGTTTTCTCACAATCATCTAGTGTAAGTTTTAGGATGTCCACATCAGACTAAAAAATAACAAGAGCATAAGTCCTGGGCAGTAAGTTTTACTGCCATGGAAAGTAACATGTACACAGTATTAGGGGAAACATGAGGCTTTTAAATATAACTGGAACTGATCAGTCAAATCATAAAAATGAAAAAAATGGTGAGGTACAGCCCAATGACCTTCATATTTGGAAAATGTAAACATTTCATATTGCAAAAATATAAACCTCTTTGAGAGATTTCTGATGTCTTTGATTTATCATTTTGCCATGACACACAGATATGACAGTTGTTGGAGGCAGGTAAACAGCCCTAATCTTTTGAGGTGTCAGTAAAACTGACAGAATTTATAAGGAATTGCATCCTCTTCTTGCATTCCAACTTTGATTAAAAATTCAAGGATCTTTTCAAAGCTTCTAAACAAATCTCTGAGGAAAAAGTTTACAAAATATCTCTAATTTTAAATTATTAATTTTTCATCATTTTCTTTTTTCTGTAAACCCACTAGGACTGAAGTCATATGACAACATTTTAGCCATCTAAAAGTTAAGTTTCAAATTAACTATTTTTTCCTTCACACTGACCATAACCTAGAAAGGCAATGCAACCCAACTAAAATAAGTATCTAAAATCCATTGTAGATAACTATTCCACTTCCCATTTTTTATCTCACATGTCAATTTTACATTCTATATTACTGAATTTCAGGTTGATTTTTTTTCCCTGCATCTTCCAAAGAAGACCCTGAAATAAGTGTTTTTAAATCAGTAATATTCATCATGTATCAATCCATTCCCATCAAATCATCCTGAAGAACTTGTGTAGCCTTTTAATATTTTGTCTTTATTTACTTTTGGCTTTGCTAGTTTTGTGCTTTGCAACATGAGAGTAAACCATGAGTTCGGAAATTGAACTCTGATACCATGGACTGTGATAGTGAAGGTACCCTGGAACACAGCAGATGCCTTCTGGCAGAGCAACACAAAAACTCCTCATAGACATATCAGAGATGCTGCAATCATCAATGTCCAACATACACACACAGGCACACACAAAGTTCTCATGTTAATTGGAAGTTCCTATGTACAGAGTCACATATTTGAGCAAACCTAGTTAGTTATTACAAGAGTGCAATGTTTTTTGAAGAATAATTTAGGGCATTGCTCATGACAAATAAACATGCCTGCTTGACTGCTGTGAAGCACTTGAAACAGCTCTTGTTCTGCACCATTAGTAGGTCTGGAAGTTTTGAAGCTTAAAGGCCATGCTTACCTCTGTCAAACACAGAACTCATTTACACTTAAAAAAAAAAAAAGGCAGCTTTACAAGGTTTATACTTTTGCATGGTCATTTTTTTAATTTTACCAATGTCAGGTCCAAAAATAATTATTGTTCTAAATAGGCAGAGTGTAAAAGTTAAACATTGCTTGCATCAGTAGCTGCAGAACAATACAAATATTCTATTTTCTGTTTATCCAAGCCCTCATTCTTTAAAGAATTTTTATCTTGGTCTGGTTTGTATTTTCCAGTTAGATGAAGAGAACTGCAGGTAAGAGCCTTCATTATAGGCATGTCTGATTTAATTAATCTTTAATTATTGTGGAAAACAAATGGAAGGATAGCTTCGATCAGCAAATTCATTTGCCACATTTATCAACTACCTGATCTTTATCACCCACCCAGATGACAGTAAATCAAATGCACACCCCTTTTCAATTCATGAAGCAAATGATTAAATTGTCCGTAAGAGTCCCTATCCTAACTAAATCTAATTGTGTGTGAATAATCAGTTAAGTTGTGTGATGAATGTGAAATCATGGAATCTAGTCCATAACCAAATCATATTTTGAGTCATACTTGCTTTAAAAGGAACACTTTTAAACTCAGGTGTTTCACCTTCCTCCTTTACTGATAGATAAATATGTATCATATTAATGACATTATTGTACCTTGCTTTCTCCTTCATCTTTAATATCAATTTGAGGGGTTACTTTCACTTGAACTTTGTAGTTGAAACATGTTCCAAACACACACACACACACACACATATATATATATATCTTATTAAAAATCATCTTAAGATAAACCCAAGAAGTATTACTGTATTTCACTACAAACACTTTATTAGTCCAAACCGAATTTAAGTATTTTCCATCGCACATCTTTGACTGTTAAGACCATTTTTACTTGACTAAATATCTCCTCTACATGAAATGAAGAAAAAGATAACATAGCTGGATTTGTTTATTGCAGAATATAAATGGTACACATTCTCTTTCAGAACACATTTCTTGACATCTGCTGTTCTTAAATATTTATGAACCCATTCTTTTTTCACCTGGACTTCTACGATTCTATATTTAAAGTTTCATGAGACTCTTGTTCATGGGTAAAATTTCATTTAGTGGACTTAAATAAGGATTTCAAACCTTTAAGAATTCATTCATCAGTATGTAATTAAATAATGAGGAACTAACATGGCAAATAAGCATCTAACCTTAACTGATACCACAGTGTATTTCATTGTTTTCAAATATGCATATATGAGATCTTTTCCCCTACTTCTTATCTTAAAAGTAGTTTGAGAGAGATTTCTGTTGACCTAACACATTAAAAAGAGAACAAAAATTTTGTTATTAGTTATATTTAGTTGGCTATCTAAAACCAAAAAACTAACTGCAAGGACCTTGAAATCACTGATAAGTAAAAAAGTTGAAGAGGAAAAAGTATTTTATATGTTGATTCTTTCTATATACAAAGGTGGAAGAGAGAAATTAGGATTCACATACACCCTTCAAAAATGCGAAATCGCGATGTACAAGAGTCCTGGTTTTGTTTTGATATGTGTTGTTGTTGTTATTATTGTTATTATTTTTATTATTGTTAATAATAATAATAATAATCATCATCATCATCATCATCATCATCCAATAGGGGTCATCTATTTGGAAGATGCCCTTGGTGACAATGCAGTTTTATTAACTACCACTTTTGACCATGGTAATAATATGTTTGGGTGAAATGTGTATTTATCTGAAACATACTCTGTAGCTCTCAATGAAAATGCACCCATCAGATAACAGAAAGGGAATCCTTCAAGAGCTACACCGGTTTAAATCTTCCCCATATGTGGGCTCAAGCATATTTCAAATGCCTGGATGCCATCTACAGCCACCCTACTGGGTCGCCAGTGATAGGTCTCATGTATATATACATAAAAGTACACAATGAAATAATGAAAAAAGTAAACAATGAAATAATGAAAATGTTTCACTATGTCCCTAGGGCAAATATACTTACAAATGAAACTTTAAATATATATTCAACTGAATTTTAAAATATACTTCAGTAACTCAAGGAATTATTTATTCCCTGCAATCCGGAATCATTGTAATACAATGTTTTATTTGTGTGTGAGTGTAAATGTAAATACTTATTTCGAACTAGACTTACAGATTTTCATTACTGAAGTATTTAATGGGATAGTTTGCCAGGCTTTTTTTTAACAACATATGAAGTGATCTCATTAAATTATTAAGCAATGGTTTAATTATGCCAACTTTTACATCTAACTGAAAAGCAGATGTTTTATTGGAAAACATATTGCTTCGGGAGAGCAAAATCTAGACACATAGTCACAGATTAAGACTTAATGATGGTTTAAAGGCTAAAGACATTTGGATACCAAAACACTTTAGTCACAGATGCATGCAGTTTTACAAATCACACAATTCCTTGTTTTGTGGGAGGGAAGCAGGAGGAGTCAGTCTGATCTATGTAGTCCTGGACAGGATTCATGGGGTTTCCTGGTCTCTCCTCTGCTCCCTGGGTTCTCTAGAGGTAACAGACAAAAATCTTGACTCCAGGTTCCTGGGCTCCCAGCCACCTGCCCACAGAGTCGGTCAGGTAATCTGAGTAGCCCTGACACTCTGAATTTTCATGAATTATAGCATTGGATAGGAAAAACCTTGCTAGTAAGTTGATCATTCAAATTATACTTTATTTTTCTTATTTGCTGTTGCCATTTTTGGCACTCACAATCTGTTGCAAACACATCTGGTCACAAATGTTGTTGGCATAATTTCGTTATTTATTTTATTGAACACACCAAAACTATTCTTTTGCTTGAGGTATCTGGCTGATCATGTTTTATCTACTGCTATGAAAGCAAAGGTTTTACAACCTGTACTAACAATGCCTGACTTGCTAATTGCTGTAAGTGTGTGCCTTCCCTATGCAGGAAGGTAGCAGATAAACAGGTAATATACTTCCAACTGCCAAGACCCTGCTCAAAAGATACAAATGGATGAGTCACTTCTGTCTTCATATTTAATGACACATATATATATATGTCTGTTCTCAACAGAAGGTGAAAATGGAATTAGTTAGCTTCTCAAAACTAAAATGAGACCTTCACAAAAGATGAATGGATTTCATATGAACAGACAAAGAAAAAAATGATTTTTATAAGAATCCCTTACAAGTATTTTTGAGAGAAATCTCTTCTTTAAAATGGTACACAAATCATGAACACCAACTGCATATTGCAAAACCTATAAAAAACTCCCTGATTTCAATCATCTTTCCCTTACATCAAAGTATTTGTGGGGGATGGGGGGGGGTATCAGTTATTATCAATATAATCTGGGTCACTGAGATGAAATGTTTTTCTCTCTGAAGAGGAAGGATGTGTTTGCCTTCCCCACAACAGATAAGGGTTCAAACTTTCCTGACAGAAAAACAGTTATTCAACAAGGAGTTGGGTGCTTGGGTAAGCTTCAGTAAGATTTATAGTGAGGAAATCCCCTACAGAAAATCAGGAAACGGGTCTCCCCTATGCCCCCTTTCCTCAGTGTTGTGTTCAGGGAAAGGAGACCACTCCCTTGCTCTTTAATCCTTGTTTGAATAAAAGAGAGGACCCAAGCTCAGCTAGAGAAGTATCTCATTCAGATGCAGTCCTGACCTGTGGGGCTTCAATTACAAAACTTAATGTAAGGCTCCGTTGAACTGTAGACCTTGTAGAAGTTATTTTCTTTTCTTATTTTTCTCATTTTTAATGGGTCACAGGCAAAGGTAAAGCACACCTTAAAGCATGTGTATGAGGACTGAATTCTAGAAATATGGGGGAAATCATGAATTCCATGACAAAATAAAAATGCAAAAATTATGTATGTTGCTGGAAGCAAGATTTTATCTGTGCCTCATGGCATGTAAAATAGTTACAAGCTTACAGTAGGTACTCAAAGGTTATGATCTACCATGACACGTCCACATAGGCATTTTGCAAATGTTGGCACTACAGTTTCTGATTAGGAATTGGACATAAGTCTCTGGAACTGCAGTTTGCCAGAGGATCATTGTCCTAATATGTTGCTTTCATGTGAGCTGAAATAGCTGCTGTGAGTCAAACTCAAGTAAGTGTATCTGAGTTTTCACTCATCCTGTTGCATTATTTCACAGAGCTGCATGGGAGCCAGAGGATTGGATGTGTTAAATATGCTGATTAGACAATTTATGGTGTCTTCCATTTTGGAGATGGCTTCTCTCTAACTCAGTTGGATCATGGGCAGAAAATGGCCTCAAATCTACATCATGGGAAGTGTAAGTCAATCTTTAAAAGGTTATGTGAACATACTCAAATATCAAATTTTTCAAAATGTTTTACACAGAATAAAATACTAGTTTTATATAATCATATATATAACCTATATGACTGAAGTAAAAAATTATCAGAAGTGTAACCAGAGGAGTAACTTTCATTGTTTTTAGTAGAGAAGTATATTCATGTCCTGTTAAAGAATATGTTTGATACCTCTGACCCACAGCTTCTGAACAAAAATATGTGGTTTTCATAGGTAACTGCTCTTAAGTGCAAAGTAGGTTTTCATTTTTATGAAAACCACTTAAAAATAAGCAAATTCTTCAAAGTAACTGGTGAACAATAGATATTGAAAATGATTGTGTGAAACTTTATATAGGGATATCTCTAGTTGTGAATTAGTGTGTTGGTACAAGTAGAAAAAAATAAAAGCAGTATATGAATGATGGTTCTGCATTATCCCTCTTCATTAGTTTTGCCCAAATGTTGCAATCACACAAGGAGAGGCACAGAAAAATTATGCTTAATGCATACAAAACTTCCAGCAACTCTGCATTATTTTCTTCAGAGAGATCCTTCAGACTGACATTCTTAGCATGGCTGCTCCCTCACTTCTACCTTCATTCTCATCAGGACGGGGAAGAAAATAACAAGAGCAAAAGCAACACGCATGGCCCCAGATAAGAAAGGTTTAATAAATGAAGGGCTGAGTGGGGGAAAAGCCCAAACAAACATACAACAATTACCACTGATGGCAGAGCAATGCCCAGCCAAACTCTGAGCAACAACTATCCTGAAAGATGGTTACTATGACTGAGCAAGACATCATACAGTATGGAACATGCCTCTAGTCAGTTCAGGTCAGCTGTCTCAGCTCTATCCCCTCACATAATCTTTCCCACACACAGCCTAACTGCTGAAGGAGCAGGTTGAGCAGAGTGAGAAAAAGACTTGTCATCAAGCACTGGTCAGCAACAGCCAACACATTGGTGTTTAATCAATGCTGGTTTACTTGCAAATCCAAAGTTATGAAGAAAGTTAACTACACTCCAGCCAGAACCACTACAATCATAATATGTTGAAATGCCTTTTGTATAAAACAGCTTTTGCATATTACTATCAGCAATTAAACCAGTGCAAAGTTGGGGGGTTTTTTGTGTGTATGAGGTTGGGGTTTTTTTCCTTTTGTTTTGTTCTATGAAAGACAAGAAACAAGTGGTACATTCTACTAGCCAACATTAAGGATCATTCTATTCAAATTGACAGGATTGTTGATTCATCATAATAGTTCTGTCAGATTGTATCAACCAGAATTGCTCTTGAAGACAGATACAGTAATGAAGTGATGCTGATGAATAAATTATCTACTCAAGAAATAAATAATCAAATATGAAAAGCTTCTTGACATGTTCCTTGACACTAAAGAAAATATTATGTGATGATTACACTGCAATTCAATAGAGGCAGAAAACCGATCTATAAAATATTTAACAAACCAATCTGAGTGAAACATGCCCAGTCTCACTGGTCTATGTGAAAAACTGAATTACTGCCTCTTCAAATTAATCAGCAATACTTTGGTATGCTCTTTTAATCGGAAGGTCATTTTAAAGATGACAGGCAAGAGTTCTTTCTATTTGGACAAATATTTGAACTTACTACCTTGTTGTGTTTATATAAAACTGTGTGCATTGTCCTTGTGTAAGTACTTTTTTCTGTGACCTTTTCAAGCATATAGCAAATAAATCTTTCCTTAGCTTTAAAGTGGCTGTCATAACAACACCACAGGGCTCTAGGCATGCTGACTAACAATTTCAAAACAGTCTAATCAATTTGGAAACATTTTTCTTTGAAATTAATAGGTGATGGTATGAGATGACTGATCAGCTTTAATTGTTACAGTTTGGGAATTTTACTTTCCCAGTTACATTTCCATCTAGTTTTATAAATAAGAAAGTTGTATCAGTTTTTATTAAGATGGGATTAAAGTGAGGAATTGCACTAAGAAAAGGACTCATGCTGATATTGTAACATTTTCAGCAAGATTTATTTTCTTGTTTTGTTTTGTTTTTTTCTCTTAAACTGATTAAGAATTATCTCATTGAAGTTAATTAAAGCAGATTTCTCATCAGAGGAGTGTCTAGGTAAGAATGCAATCTCAGTTTGAAAGTCGTTATCTTTAAGGAAAAGGTTCATATGATTTTTACTCCAGCCAGGATTTCCAACTCAATCCAGAATCTCAAATTCAGGCTCATACCTTCTCTGCTCTGGCCCAGATGACATTTATGCTCAGGTTCAGGGATCTCTGTGGTGCATTGTCCAGAACTAGGACAGAATCAGGTTTGAAGTACTTAGGCAAGCAGTGAGAGAGCGAATAGAGGGAAAAAATATGTCATAATGGTAATTTCTCTAAGCAAATTTAAATCTTATAGATAAAATTGGTTTCTTCTTTGTCTTTGTAGACATTCACATCTAAGTCATGCTGCAAGACTGTGCCTTCTACACGGGATCATAAGAAATTTAACCCGAAAGGTGAGTCTTCCTCCTGACACAACTTTGATCAGAAAAGTCTGGGGTAATAATTAATAATAAGATATTATCTGTACTGTGACATTGCTGGTAGGATTAATTGATACTCTCTTCATGTACATGTGTGTATGTGTGTGTGAGTCAGTAATCCTATAGTATGTATTTAAAATTAATTACTTGTTCTGAAAAAAAATAAAGTCAACTGTGTTGAATCCAATAATACTGTTTGTCAATAGTCTGACTTATTTATGGTGTGATTTTTGGGGTTGTCATGTGCAGATCCAGGAGGCAGAGTTGATGATCCTTGTGGGTCTCTTCCAACTCAGGATATTCTATGATTACAATTCTTATCTAATTCAGGATGCAACATGGCTAACCCATGAACAGCACTGCATGTCTAAGAAGTGATAAAATAAAATAGAACCAACCAACCCTGTTGATATTCCTTGGAGTCAGCATTACTTACATCCCTTGAAAGACCTATATGAGGAATTCTGCCTAACATACCTTAGGCACAGCCCAGTCAAAGAAACCACAATGAGATACTTGAAATCCAAACAGATTAGTTTAGCTTCAGGTTGAAAGCAGTCCAAAAATGTTGTACATGAGAAAGGTACTCAATGCAAACACACACTTGCATCATAACATAAACTCTATGATGCACCTTTAGTCACTAAACAGAATATGCATAAAGAACTCAAATATTAGTCCACTCTGGTTAGAACATTACTGGGTAAAAGCTAAAGCTTCCTGTCATGTGTCAGGGCATTGTGAGGACTGGTGTCTCTCATGGGCCACGTGCCTGGGGCCAAGGGACTTCCCCATAGGGTGTCAGAGCAGATCTCCATGCCCAATCCCACTGCCAAAAGCCAAAGCCAGTGGGATGGACTATTGGCTGGGAGTCCCTGCTCTGTCTGCTCCCAGCCAGAGCACAAAGCAGAGCATGAGCCAGCTGGAGGAATTGTGCATCTTCATGGGGATGGAGATGGGTCAAGGATTGGTCCAGGATTGTCCTGTTAGAGTATCCCTGGGACAGGGATTGAGACCTCCACAGGGAAGGAAAAGAGGTCCCAGGCCAGGGGCGGGAGACAATGTAGGAGGCTCCTAAGTGTCATATTCTTTGGTGGTGATTAACACAAATCTCAGTCAATCCCACCCATATCATCAATCCCAAACTTGCAAACGTGGAGAGTATTTCATTGTAAAACAAGCAGATTAGTGAAAACTAGGAAACCAGTTGGATAAGAAAATTTATCAGAGGCAGTTTAGCTGAAACTGGGACACCTATGTTTTGTACTGAAAAAGGTGTCAGAGGACCTCTGGAAGAGCATCTTGTGTTCCCAGGAATGCAGAACATGAGAAGCTCACAAATGCACTATCAGAAATTCTTACGTAGTCTTCAAGGTTCTAGCTTATCATTCAACATAAAACTAAGTATAAAGCCATACTATTTTAAAATTCAAGAGAATTGCTCTAAATTTATTATGGTGATGGGGGGATTTAACAGGGAGAGATTCAGCTGGAATAGCCAAATTACTATGACTACTTCTAATGATGTCCTAAATGATCAGCAACCTGCCAAAGAATGAAAATTAATTCTAGATGTAAGAAGTTTTATCACAATTTATGTGTTTTCTGTTGTTTTAAATAGAGAAAACAGTCCCTAGCAATTTGTAAACCAGTTCTTCTTTCCTTGATGGAATTTTGTGATGTTGAGCATTAACTGAAGATCCCTTCTGTGGACAATAGATCTGATTCTCTAGTGCCTTGTTCCTTCTGCAGCTAGCACATTTGCATTTAATTTGCAAAAGCAAAATGTTCCTAATCTGCTTTTACAGATGTGATTACAGGAGTCGAATATCAGAGGTGGTTTTGTTGTCTTTTCTTCATGAATATAACAGTATGATTCTGGACTTACTTTGTGGAAATGTAATGTGAACCTGATTTTCTATTCAAACAGTTTTTATACCCCTGAAATGCAGCTAGTCCTGGAAAAAAGTGGAACAAATGTAGCTCTCCAAACCATCTTAATTATATTTTAACTTATGTTTACTATATTGGGGTTTTCTAACATGGAAAAAGATGTGTTTCTTTTAATTATTTTGATTAGTGTTGATTCAAATATGCTGAGTTAAATGGCTTTATTCCTTATACTGTTAAGTGTCCCAAGTAAAAATGAGGCTGTTA
The DNA here is from genome assembly GCA_013400735.1 of Pomatostomus ruficeps. NCBI lineage: Eukaryota > Metazoa > Chordata > Aves > Passeriformes > Timaliidae > Pomatostomus > Pomatostomus ruficeps. The sequence continues at coordinate 114,533 of VYZT01055569.1, read as the reverse complement.
GGAACAAATTTCAAGCAGGCTGGGTATTATTTAATAATAAATGGTTCAAAGCAAGTAACTCATCCTTCGGTAATTTGTAGCACCTGGTAGTGATCTGACTTTAGACCTCATCATATACTTTTTCCATGTCATTAACCACAAATAGAAGTCACAGTTTCACCGTACTTGAACCAATGCTCAGAAACAGTGTGACAGACACCATTTTTAAAAAAATTATTACTTTGAAAGACTTTGGCTATATGTAATGCCTTCTGTTTTTAAAAGAATCCAATAAACCTCTCTGCAGATTACTGTGGAGGGGAAGAAAGACTAGAGCATCACTTCTTATCTGAATAGATAAAATACATTTTGCAAATGAACTTCAAAATATGAAGATTTGAAATGTGTGATGGTCATGTTCAAACTCAATAACCTTAGGATAGAAAACTGTGTGGTGTGATCCATAAATTTTACAGTCCAGATGACGTAGAAGTATTCTCTACTGTGATAAGGAGGGAACAAAACTTCATAGTGTCCAAATCAGCCTAGCAGAAAGAAAAAAACTCTCTGAGATGAAAAGGAGCCTCACATCTTACCTCAGTCATACCCCACAAGAACCACGAGACTTTCGAGGAAACATTTCTCTATGTGATGTAGAAATTTGTTGTCCACTTCTTAGCTCCCAAAGCTTAAAATTCATTCCTTCCTAAACTTCAGCTTAAGGAAGATCCTTATTTAAAGTGATAAAGGAAAATGTAGATAATGAGATTTTCTATACCACACTTTAACATCTCCCTATCTGTAACTTAAAATATTCTTCAATGTAAAAAAATACAGTGAAGAATTTGTATTATAATCACAATTTGGTAGAACAGTTAAACAAGAAGCTATAATCAAATTTCATTGAAACAGTTTGAATGCATTACAGTACCCTGAAAGTCTTAGTGAGACAGATAGAAGAATGCCGCCTTCTGGCTAAAAGATGACAAATCAGTTAGATAACTGGGACTCCTTACATACACTTCTATTTCCCAACTCTTCATATCTGCAAAGCAAGTTAAAGTGGAACCTTTCAAAACTGTATAAAAACTCCCATCTTTTGATTTTTTTTCTTTTTCGTGTAAGGCTAGTTGTTATTTTTATGATTTTTTTTATACCCTCCAATCTCACTACCTGCCAAAAGAGAAAAGGCTGTGCACTATTAACCTGAGTCAAATATAGGAAAATCTTTAGGCAATATTCTGTGAAATCTTCTGTTCTCACCAAAGGCCAATGATTTAAACTCTCACAGCATTTAAACTGCTGTTCACTGGGAAAAAAAAAAAAAAGACTGTTGCAGGTACCATTGAGGGAACTAACAGGCTCTGCAGCCTCTTCCCCCAGCTCCTCGGAGTTTGGCTGTGTTCAATGTCAACTCTGCTTTTGCTCACCTGTATAATATGGACTCAAACTGCTGTGAAAATATAAGCTGTGGGAATTTGAAGAGGGAGCCTTTTCCTATGGTCTCTTTGCTCTTTTTTGAAAGCTGTATTAAGCTCAGGCCCTTGACCTTTGTCTACGTGAGAGTTTTGTGGCAGCTCTGCCCATACCTGGCATTTCACCCCACTGTCCCTGACCTAGCCTCACTGACTTAGATCCTGGTTGTGTGTCAGACCCAAATTGTCACTAAGGATGGGAATCACAGGTCTGTTGGCTGACCCTGGTCACTGCCACCAACCCTCTTCTCTTCTTGCATGTGTTCTCTGGAATGGTGTCACAATGGTAGAGCTGCTGCCCTGCGTGCCTGCTGCATTTCCAGTTCCCAGCTCCCTTTTCCATGCACAGCAGTATAGGCTGGCTGTTACCTGACAGTGAAAAGCTCATCTGACGGATCACTGGTTCTGTAGAACACTGAATTTATTTTAAAACTGCATATGATATGATATTTTTCTTTTCTTTTTGATTCTGGGAAAGATATAATGATGACCTGTACTGCACACTGAAAGTTCCTATATGTCAAAACAGCTGGCAAATTTTTCCAGCTATTCTAACAAACCTGGGACATCTTTGTTACATTAAAACTTGGTATATTCCTCTTTTTCTATTTTTTTCATTTTGAAGTAAAATAAATAGTGCTTCATATATACAATGCTTTCCCATCTTGAAGGAAGACATATTTGATCTTGCTTGAGACATCAAATATAGGATGAACTTAGGAGCCAAGGTTATATTTAAATCAGTATTTTAATTCTACAATGTGTGTTTATTCCTATACCTATTTACGGGTAATCAGAAAATTGCTAAAATCCCATTTTTTCTCCATCAGAAAAAAAATTACATTTAAAACCCTTAGTAAAGCCCTTAGGATAGACTGGATTTTCTTCAACAAATATATTATTTCAGACATAGAAAAGTTTCAGTTAAAATTGAAGAACGTAATAAAATAGTTACACAGGAGAGTCTTGGCTGCAAACCCATCTGATGACCCCAGGATACCTCCCTCACAGGCTCTCTTTTACATTCCAGCTTTGACCTTAATTCATCAGAAATCTCTTTTTTCAGTATTTCATCTTACTGGCAATTTATGTATATATAAAACTAAACATGTATTTGGCCACTATAAGACTGAACCCAGAATTAAATAACTTTTCCTCACGTAGGGTATAAAAAACTTGGCTAATCCAGTTTGTATTTCTTTATTTACATAAAGAAATTCAGCTGAAAAGACTGTTATATTTGCCGAACTGTTATCTAACTTTGTCTTTCTTCATGTGAAATTACCAAAGACCTCATAGCCTATTCCCTATTTCTGATGCCTTCTTTTGCCTTTTGTCTTATCTTTTTTTTAAGATTTTAATTTTATTGTTTTGGGTGGGAGGCAGGATAAGTGTTTGGTTTTGGTTTAGTTTGAGGGGTTTTCAGTGAACAACAATATGATGTCTTAAAATGTGTGAGTCAGGTTAAGTGTTTAGAACAAAACAACCAATACCAAAATTTATAGTAGCAAACAAATTAGCTGAAATAATTAAGAGTTACATATAACTTTAGCATAGCATAGATTTTTGCTGACCTAAATGTTCACCCAAAAGTTAAGTCATTAGTTAAACTTGGTTTTCTTTGACTTCAGAATTGCTATAGAACTGTCGGATGAAAATGGAGCAAATTTAACTTATTTGCGGAATCAGGAAGATAAACAAAATCTAACCTTTAGTGTTGAACCTAAAGAGTAGGAATATTCATTTAGACCTGCCTGATAGGAGTCCTCTCTTGTTGAACTTGATGTAGTTCTATGGAATTCAGATCACACATAAACCTCCCAGTGTCTTGGCCTTTAAAGACATCATGACATTCCCACCAGTGCACTAAACCAGGCAGCTATGTTTGTTTGCTTGGGGTTTTTTTGCTTCTTTCATCTCTTCTTCCTCTGATTTCTGTGACTTTCGAACTGTTATTTTCATTCATTTGTGGTATTGTTTTGACAAAGTTTTTGTATACTGGGAATATATCCCATGAACAATTTTCATGATGTTATGCAAGAAATGGCCAGAGTTTTGTATAATTTGAATGATAAATTTATTAAGATTGGAAATAAAAGTTGACTCAAACAAATGTGGAAGTTTTCATATATAATGTATATCTGATTCCTCTTGTAATGAAACAGGAAACACTTTATTTTACGAGAAAAAGAACAATATCGTGTAAAAGACATATATATTTGTCTCTCTGTCAGATGCCAGTGCATTAGCCTCTGACACCTCATAATTAGAAGTATATAAACCTGGATATAGTTAGTATTCATTTACCATGAAAATATAAAAATATTAATTTCCTTAAAAACATGTGCTTCTCATGATGATATGAATGCAGAGGTGACCAAATACCTTCCATGACTGTGCATATCACTGCCAGCCATGCATCAGCTCTGTGATGTAAGTCCATGTATGTAATATATTCTGTGTGTTAGTCAAATATTAGTACAAAGGGTCAATTAATTAATTTAATAATTTTAGTTTTAAATTGTCTGATTTTTCAGTTTAACACACGTTAGTCTCAAATGTGACAACATATGTATATCTCATAGGTGCTGATATATACACACACACACATGTGTGTGTGTATATATATATGTGTGTGTATATATTCATATATAAATATTTCATATCCATAAGTGACAGATCTCTTTTCCAGGTCACCAATAGTCTTCTTAAGACTCCTTTCAAGCTGTGATCCATGTTCAGTCCTCTTATGAGGAAGAGAATACTCCTGTGTTTTTTACAATACTGTATCTTTTAGATCTTGAGGCTTATAATCTTCCCACAAAACTCTTCTACATGGCTTAAAATTTCTTGAAGATGGAAACACAGAGCAACTATCTGGAACATGTGATTTCTTGTCAGCCTCAAAATGACCATAGAAAGATATTTTTAATGGTATTAAATTGAATCCTCTTTCTTCTTGCATAGGAAGCAATAAATGAACCTCTTCTTCATCACTTAGTTTGCTTTTATATGTAGTTTATTGATTTTTGAAAATACATTCTGAACAGAGTTTTAGTCCAGTTAAAATATTGATGAGAGATGGAGACCAGATTGTTTGTCAGTTAATTTTATAAAAATGTTTATAATAAGTAGTTAGCAATGATTAAATAAAATCATATTCTCCATTGATGTGGTTTATGTCTGGGGGGTTTGTTTCTGTTTTATGGCATTCTATTAAAAACCTTAAAAAATTCTGAGTGCTGAAAGGTGCCTTGTTGTTATTCTGCCCACAGCAGTGTTTTCAGCATAGTTTCAGCTACATTCACTTGCAATGTGTTGTTGGGTATTGTAAGATAGGTACTGTGAGACTATTTATTAAATAATGACATTTTTATTGAATTTTTAGAACAGTATTTTACTGACTGTTATTGTTGTCAAAATGTGCATGACTATTCTTGGAAGAAGAAATATATGACAGTTGCATTTTAGAGTTTATTTTGCTTTGGTTGTGATTTTTACTTGCTTATAGGCTTAATGAGATTTACATATGGCCCTTGACAGAATATAGACCAAGTATATCCTGTGCTAAAATAGTAAAATGGATTAATAGGTTAATGGTTAATAGGCAATATAGTTTAATTTAAATTATGCATAGAAAATACTAATGAGGAATGAACTGCAAATTATTGCAGTATTTTGGAAAAAGAGTACGATATTGTCTAAGCTCCAGTGCAGCTATTGTCTATGCTCCTTATGGTATTCTTTTGGTGAGTGTACTGTGCTTAGTAAATGATTGTAAATATTTTTAATATTCTTAAATTATGACCTAGTGAATATTGTTGCTATAAAATTGCAGAAAGCCTAGTGACTTTTGGATGATTTGAGTATTTTCAAGAAAACAAAGAAATTTTTCTTTAATTAATTTTCTCATTTACTTCTTTAAAAGAGCTAAATACACTGAACTAATACTTACAGACTATTTAGGAAGTGTCTGTTCCATATAAATTCTAGACAGTTTATTTAGCAAGCTCCATCAGAGTCATCCCTAATTTCTTACCTGTAAGGAGATAATTTATTAAAATATTATTGTTTTCTATTCAGTTTCTATTCTGTGTGCCATGGAGAAAAGTTAACTTGTTATAAGTAGGGATTTTTTTAGTTTTTAATTCATCAGTGATCACCATGGCTGCTATGGTGGAAATTTGAGTTGTGTAATAATTTAGACATGAATGAAATATTTATAATTAAACAAGAAAATAAAAAGGAATAAATAATTAAATACTCTAAACTTGAGAATAGAGTAAAACATATTCTACAACCTAAAGATAAAACACCTTTAGTGATTACAATTGTAGATAATTTCATCAACACCTATTGAATGAAATATTTGATTAATCATTTTCTGAAATATAAAGTGGGGAATTTGTTATATGTTTGAATAAATTCATACTCCTCTTTTTTCTCTTTTACTTTCCCTTGCACTAAATGCATAAATATGGGTTGACTGCAAATTAAATTATTTTACTAGAACAAGTAACACGGTCTTGTTAGGTAAAACAGAACATCAGATTTATTGCATTAGTAAATACAATAAGTAAAAAGCACTCTCAAAAATGTTTAAAGAGAAAAGCTTTCTTTCTTTCTCTTCTTTTATTTAAGTCATTATTATTTTTTATTTTAAATTTTAAGTATCTGATATTTCTAAATTAACTTTAAAGTAAAATGAAGGCTGAAAAATAGGACTCATAACTCATTTTGTCAAGCTGATAAAAATATACTTATAAATGAAAAGAAACAGCAATAAATTATTACTTTTTTGATTGATGGATTACATTATGTTATTCAGATACAGTAGGGGTATAAAATAAATCTTACTCTAATAACTGCTCTGTCGGATATTATTATAAATTTCCTAATTAGAAATATATACATGTATTATACTACCAGAAGTGTGATTAACTCTTAACATACCGAGAAAATATATGTTATCTACGTACACTTTGAGATCTTCTGAAATGCAAAGCATGATTAACTAAATTTTTGACAAATTAAGATTCTGGTTTATATTGCAATTTTTACAGCAATCAAGGTGAAGTGTTAGAATGCAATCACCTGCTATTTTGCATATAGTTATCTTCAAAATGACAATGTCAAAACCGAGTTAAAATCTTCACTGAAATGTTGTTTTATGTATTGCTCCTCCCTGGCTCAGTAAGGGGTGGCATTTTAATTTTCTTTTTTTAATGGTTCCTATGTTTAAAATTCATCACTCAGAGAAACTTAAAAAAATACTTGAAATTGTGACCCTTATTTTGTTTAACAAGTTCACAAAATTTATTGATGCTGAACACTTTTGGTGCAAAGATGAAGATGTGCTGAATTTTACAACTGGACGTGACATGATAGCTCTAATTGTGTACATCAAGTGTATTGGGAGAAGTCTTTTGAATAAAACCTAAGTATAAGTTTCTAACTCCAGCATTATTTGACATAGAATTAACACAGATAACTATTCACTTTGATGTCACTACTAACTTAGATCACTCATTTCACCTTAAGTTCAGCTGAATTTGAAACCAGAGCTGGGAATTTATTTTTTTTCATTTTAAGATATATGTTTTTTTTAAAATTACACTTATTAAAAGCCTTGTTATAATAATGATTAATCAAATTTATCTGATAAATATAATTAACACATTATTAAATTAATTATTATTTTAAAGCAAAACTCAGCAAATAATTTCTATTAAGTAACTTAGAAAAACATTTTTTCTTATTAAACTATTTTGTCCATTTTTTTTCTCCTGGTTTCTTACAGTATTGATTGTAAAAATTTTGCAATTTTCCAAAAAAAAGAGTCAATTTAAATTTTGGTTCATAACATAAACATGTTATGATTTTTGTGCCTCAGAACAATAACTGATCTGAGACACTTGGAAAGCAGATAGAACTAAAATATTTTGGAATGCAGGGAAAAAAAGTGGGATTTCTTGCAAACATAGTCCCAAAAAGAAACATTAAAAAAGAAGATTTTAATACTTTCTTATTTTTTCCTCCCGTGGTCTCTATTTTTTTTAGAAAATATTAATTATCCTAGGATTCTACCTTGTGGCACAGTGGTAAAATAGGGTTGTCTCAGTATGTTATGTTTCCATGCTTGTGCATGATCTTGAATACTAATACGGAGTTATGCATTGTTTACGGAGTCTTATGGATAGATATATCCAATGCTTAAGTTCCATCTCTCCCTAAACATAAAAAACATAGATTCTAATCCTGAAGAGCATTTTGACAAATTTGAAAATTTTGGTGTTTCTTTCCAATGGCCTTGACAGAACTTTACGAAATATGATTGCACTTCAATGATACAATCTCAGATTAATGTCCCGCCTGTCTACCAGAGACAGCAGGGTTTGAAGTCAAACACAGGTGAGAGCTGCAATGGCTGCTGTACAGGCACATGTCCTTTTCTGCAAGCATTTCTGATTGACAAGTGAGAAACAACCTGTACAACCCCAATATAAAGAGAAGTATATAGTTTGAAGACAAAAGATATTATGACAATGATACTGTTGACAGTTTTTATTGTACTTGCTCTAATTCTTTAATACAGTTTGTATATATTGATATATAGAATTTATTAGTTTCCATAAAGAAGTGAAATATTTGGAAGAGAACACTGTAGAGCTGCAATGAGATCAAGACAGGCAACCAAAGTGACAGAGGAGAGTGATGGGAAAGGGGAAGATTTGATAGAAGGTTTTGAGAAAGCGTGAAACAGGAAAAGGCTGCAAAGAAGTGTGCAGAAAAGGCAATAAGAAAAGAGAGTATGCATGAAGATGATGGATGAGAGAAAAATAGTTTGAGTGAGAGAGCTTGGTTAAAGGTAAAATAAAATACAATCTGCACTTCTGTCACAACAACCCCATGCAGCACTGCAGGCTTGGGGAAGAGTGGCTGGAAAGCAGCCCAGCAGAACAGTCCATGGAGGTGTTGGTCAATGGCAGCAGAGCACGAGCCAGCGTGTGCCCAGGTGGCCAAGGCCAGTGCTGTCCTGTGCTGTGTCAGCAATAGTGTGCCTGGCAGGACCAAGGAAGTCATTGTCCCCCTATGCTCGGCGTTGGTGAGGCTGCACCTCAAATCCTGTGTTCAGGTTTGGACTCCTCACTATAAAAAAGATGTTGAGGTGCTGGAGCAAGTCCAGAAGCTGGGGAAGGGTCTGGAGCACAAGTCTGATGAGGAGTGGCTGAGGGAGCTAGAGGGGTTTAGCCTGAAGAAAAGGAGGCTGAGGGGAGACCTTATCAAACTCAGCAATTCCCTGAAAGGAGGGTGTAGCAAGGTGGGGGTTGGTCTCTTCTCCCAGGCAACTGTCAGCAGCACAAGAGGACATGGCCTCAAATTGTGCCAGGTGAGGTCTATGTTGGACATCAGGAAGATTGTTGTCACTGAAAGGGTGGTTAAGCATTGGAATGGGCTGCCCAAGGAGATGATGGGGTCACCATCCCTGGAGGTGCTCAAGGAAGGCCTGGACACGGCACTTAGTGCCATAGTCGAGTTGACAAGGTCGTAATCAGTCAGAGGTTGGACTCGATGACCTTGGAGGTCTTTTCCGACCTTAGTGATTCTGGGACTCTGGGATTTTCCGGGATTCTCTTTCTTTATTCACTAATCTCATGTCATTTCCTAGGAAAGGTTCTCTTTTTCCCTCTAAAATTTGTCACTTCATTAATATAGCAGGAAGCTAAAGAATGATGACACAACATGTGTTAGTTCTTTTCTAATGCAATAAGAAATAAATTTAATAGAATTGCTAACAGCATTTTCTATAGCTTGCTTTCTCTCCTTCACTCCTCCATCTACCCTCCACACTTTTTTCTTTTACTTTTTTTTTTTTTTTTTTTTTTTTTTTTTTTTTGTTACAGTAATTGCTGTCTGAGCCTCAAAGGCTAAAAATCGTTTTTCATCTCATGCATGAAGAATTTTAGTCTGATTGATGACAGCTATGGAACCTTTCCTTAGTCGCTAAGCTGCACTAATTTGCAAGCTAAAACAATATTAGCAAATTGTTAATGATCCATGAAACTGCAGCAGCAGCCTTAAATGTTATGCTCAGAACTTTCTTACAACTAAAGCAGCTTACCTAAATTCCCACAATGGACACAAAATGAGATGGCATTTACAAAAAAAACCAACAGTAACAACCAAAATAATAATTGTTAAAGTGACAGGCTTGGCTAATGCAGTGCATTAGTGTGAATAATTTGTATTGAGGGCATGTGAACAATTAACATTAAAATCCAGACCTAGTTTGTAGCAGTTTGGATTTAATTTTCACATTGAGCTAAAGCTGGTGCACACATTTCCTGTCTGCACTTAATGGCTGCAATTTTCCTCTATTTCTATCACTGTGTGGCTGGCTTTTAAAATGAACTGGAAATTTTAAAAAGGAAAACAGAGTTAATTTTGAAAATAACCTGGGAGTATCACTTTGCATATTGAAGAAAGAGGATTTTTTTTTCCCTAAATGGAGCCCAAAATGCTATTTGATGATTTATTTTTTGCAGTGTTTTGAGAAATTCTGTTGAATGAGCAATATTCAAGCTGTTTCATGTTATCAGAGCATGAGGCAGGCTAGTTCCCAGTCAACATGTCAGTGTACAAGAAAACATACATTATTTTCAGCTGTGTATTTGCCATCAATAAAAGAAGACTGATAAAGCAACATGGCTTTGTTTAACAACTGTGTGAGACACTACAGCTAGCAGGAAGAGTTTAAACAAAAACATTGCTCCTTCCACATCACATGAAGTTTGTGTGTGCATGTGCATTTGTGTAAAGTGATTTATAAAGCATAATATTAGTGTGTCTCATACGTAAAAATTTAAGCACTATCGAAAAAATCAGAGTGGTGCAAAGTTAAGCCATTCTGAAACTCAGGAAAATAAATGTATCTAATAAATAAAAAAAAAAAAAAGAAAAAAAGAAAAAAAACTATTCTAGAAAAAGAAAAGCATGGATATCTGTGGATGTCTTAAAATAATTAAGAATTAAAGTTCAGCAGGAAGACTCATATTTGTAACTTCATAATCTGTTAAACAGAGTCAATTTGTGTAATTTAATCTTATCCTGTCTACAATAGTGGAATAAAGACTTAATAATACTTCTCAAACATGATGCATTATTTTATGTTGAGTATGTTGTATATTGTTGTAGGTAAACAATGTTCTTATTAATTACATTCTCTCTTGGGAAATTAAAAAAGTGCCCCCTAAACTGAAGCCTTCTGAACAAATTTATCTGGAGATTGTACCATTCCAGAAGGCACAGAAACCCAAACAGAAACCAGATGAAGCTGAGTAAGCAGAGGACAATAAGAGCTGTTGAAATGCTACCTGTTCATCTAGATCATCCTTTGTACTGCAACTGTTTCTAACTGGTGAAACAAATAATTCCAAGTAGCACTTAACATTTGTTGGTAATTTTCAGTTTCAGAGTTTCAAGGTCATAGTGAATGGTGGTTTTAGACTCCCGAACACAATATGTTACATTTACTATTGTACCTTTGTCAGGTTCTGTAGCAAAATATTTTTATGTAGTATCAGAATCAAAAAGTACATTAACAGGATGTATGAATTCTCTATTAATATTTTTTGTTTGTTTTAGTTTTTGTCTAATTCATCAACTCATAATACATCAGTACAAGTTGAAGCAATGTTCTCATTTATTGTCATGGAAGGTGATTGTGTATTTTATTGCATTGTTTTCCTTTGTGATTATCTTCTACAGCACTTTCCATCTGAAGTAAAGCTGAGTGTAGAGTAACACATCACCAATATTCTTGGTTTGCTGAAGAGATCAGTTCACACATCATAAATTTAACTTCCTATGACTGCATTTGTTATTTTTCATTAGAGCAAGAGAAATAACTTTACTTATCTGTTTAATGTGATTATTTTTACAGCAAAAGAAGGGAATTGGGAATGCTAAGATTTTTTGGAATCCCACTTATAGTTATTAAAATCCACTTTTTAAGGGTTAAAATACAAAGTGTTATTAGGATGCTTTGTCTTTCACACGGCTGAATAAAAATACTCTAAATTTTTACATATTTATAAAGAATGATCAATCAGTTCCTATTTCATCCAAATCTCTGTATCTGTCAATGTAGTATTTGATTAAAAAATATACTGGAAATTTTTAAAGTTATAAACAAAAAGATTACAGAAATAATGCTCAAGTTTTCTGTAGGAAGAGAAGTAAAAGGTCAATCTATGTTTCTCAAAAATGTTTCTAAGAAAGCCAGTTATCAGAGACATTCTACCACACTGAAGTCAATGGGAATTTAACAATGAAAGTTAACAAAACTGACATTTCAGATATTAGTAACCATACCTTTGCTGTAAACTTGATATATATTAGTAGAAAAAGCAGAGAAGAGATTATGCAACATTTGTGAAAGGAGATGCATAAAAGTTTGCCTTTAGAAGATATGATGCTGAATCAACAGGGCCGTCAGTGGGTCCTTCCTGTCTTGTTAAGGAAAAGGTGAACTAAAAATCTTTCCGGATTAAAGAATTTACTGTTTTAGTAAAAAAAAAAAAAAAAAAGAGTTTAGGGGTTACTAGTTTTGAAAAATTTCCTTCCATATTTTATTTTAGATCATGTGAAGTCTTTGGGTTTTTCTATGAAGGATTACCTGTCACAGGCTCTGACATGGACCTTGAAAAATTGTTGTGAATAAGAACTGAGAGTGCTACACAAAGAGCATTAAATTATAAGATATCTTATGAGCATGGACAGATGTCATAAGGAAACAGGGCAGCAGATTTTTTTGGTTCTTGAGTGTTCGGTTTGGTTTTTTAATAGATTATAATTGATTTAATATTATAACATCACCACCACATTCTGATTTACAAGTGACAAGATGTCTTGTGGTTCCAGTGACTCATCACAAAATGTGTTCTGAATTTTTTTCCCCTAAATAAAAATGCCATTATGTTAATGTAAAAGGAAAACAAAATTGTAATAGTAGAATTATTCAAAAATTGCAAGGGTGATTCATGAGAAACTTAAAAAATTCTCTAAGTAATTTTTTATCTTCCACTTTTTGTTTGATTGAAAAGGGAGGAGAAGGAGAAAAATTAAAGTTTTGAATTAAATTCTCTTTCCTACATATTTTGAGATGATAAGAACATAATAAACTAGTTTTACCTAAATAATTATATTAATCTTTTGATACACTGTGACCTCTGTATGTCATTTATTCAGGCAATGCTTTCCATAGGTAAACTGAAGATTTTATTCTCGAAGTTTACAACATACAAACATACTGTAAAATAGCACTTGGAATCTAATCTCCAAGTCCTTTTTAAAGGCCAGTTTCTTTATAGTTGAACAAATGCTTCTCTCAGCATTTGAATACATTTTTAACAGAAGCTCCTTCAAAAGGCAGAATTCCCCTAAAAATCTTGAACTTGCTATTATATAAGGTAATATCTTGATTTTTCTGTTTTCCTGGATGCATTTTTTTTCTAAACAAAGTATAATAATACCTTTATATGTATCTTTAAAACCTTACAGTAGTTGTAATGTTTGATAGAGACTGGCACTTTTTATGAAACTTTGAGAAAATATTATTTTTATTTTCAAGGTCATAAGGTTTCATCAAAAGTCTGTCCTGGCTCCTAGACTGGTGTGAACTTTTGAACAAAGTCTGGGAGAACATTCATAAAAACTCATCCAACAATTGTTCAAAAACTTGAAATGTAAAAGAAACTAGGCAAAAAAAAAAAAATAAAGTGGAGAAAGTTTTCTCTTTTTTTATCAGGTATGTATGAAAGTTTCTGCACAGTTACATGAGGGCTGTAATTCCCTGATTTAGCAGTGTACTATTTGTGATAGTGATCTTTCATTGTGACTAATATGCTGCTTACCAAAATGCTGCAACACCATCAGTCACTTTGTAGTTTCTAAAGACAAAACAAATTAGAAAACTTTCTTTAAACCATAACTCTGTGGAAGTATGAAGTTGGTGAGCTTGCTTTATAAAGACTTCTGAAAGCAATTTTTAATTGTTACTCTACAGCACTGGGAATGAGAGCTCCTTGAGGTTTTTTTGTATTTTATCTTTAGGAAAAATAAGTAAGTCCTATCAGAGTTAAGTGAAAAATTTGATTTTTTGGAAGAGCATGAAAAAATTAGAATGAGCTCCTTAATCAAATTTAGCCAAAACCCAATCACTTCAAGATTACTTTTGAGTGTGCTGTTCAAATTATCCATGGAGGTATCAGTTTCATGAGGATCAAACACTCCCATGATTCATTCAGAAACAAGATGACATCATCTGATCCATTAAGTTAAACTTTTCTGGCTAAGTCATTCCTACATGTTCAATTTGGCCCTGAGAGGCATTTTAGAAATATCACTGAGATTCATCCTGGAATGGCAGAACTTTCTCTCTAGACAAGTCCAAATGCATTTGATTTACTTGGCAAAGTTTTGGTAACAGGGATGCTGCAGGGGCGTCCTCTGTGGTAAGAGGTCATGGGCTGCCCCGCGCTGGACATGGATGGTTCCAGGCACTTCAAGGGACCCACTGCAGGACACAGCTGAGCCCACCAGCTGGGCTGCTGCAGCCTCTCTGAAAACATATTTAACAAAGAGTGAAAAATGCTATGCAGTAGCTGTGACAGAGGAGTGAGAAAAATGTGAGAGAAACAATGCTGCAGACTCCTAGAACAGTGAGGAAGGAGGGAGAGAGGTGGTCCAAGTGCTGGACCTGAGGTTCACCTCCAGTCAATGGAGAATGGTAAAGCGCGTGGTTCCTCTGCAGGTCATGGAAGAACAGATTAGAGACATCCATGTGCTGTCTGTCAGGGACCTTCTTGAAGGACGTTGCAGCCCATGGAGCATCCATGCTGGAGCAGGTTCCTGGCAGAAATTGTGGCCTGTGAGGCACCCATGCTGGACCAGTCCATTCTTGAAGGACTACTCCCCATGGATATGACACACTCTGGAGCAGTTCTTCAAGAACTGAAGGACTGATGACCGATGAGCAGGGAAGGACTGATGGAGGTGTTTATAGAAGGCTGTATCTCATGGGAGGAAACCTGTGCCAGAGTATGGGAAAACTGTGATAAGGAATGAATGACAGAGGTGAAGTGTTATAAACTGACTGCAATCCCCATTCCTCATGCCCCTGTGCTACTTGGAGTGGGAAGAAGCAAAAAAGCAATGAATGAAGTTAAACCTAGAAAGAAGGGGAAGGGGGAAGAGAGGTATTTTAGTTTTTTCTTTGTTTCTCATAATTCTCTACTTTGGATTGACAAAAAGTTAAATTACTCTTCCCAAATTGAGCCTGCTTTCCCCCCTATGGTAAGTAGTAAGCAATCACCCTGGTTTTAAGACTTTAAGAGGTGATTCTGCCCCTCTGCTCTGCTCTGGTGAGACTCCACCTTAAGTATTGCATTCAGTCTTTGAATCGCCAACACAGGAAAAACATTGACTTTTTGGAGAGAGTCCAGAGGAGGGTCAGGAAGATGATTAGAGGGATGGAGAACCTCTCTTACAAGGAAAGGCTAAGGGAATTGGGATTTTTCAGCCTGGAAAAGAGGCAGCTTCGGGGTGACCTAACTGAGTTCTCCCAGTAGCAGAAGGGAGCCTACAAGAAAGAGGGGTTTCTTCAAGGGCATGTCGTGATAGGCCAAGGGGGAATGTCTTTAGTCTGAAAGAGAGTAGGTTTAGATTAGATAGTAGGAAAAAATTCTTTACTATGAGGGTGGTATGGCACTGGAACAGCTTGCTCAGGGATCGTCTCTGAAGGTGTTCAAGGCCAGGTTGGACAGGATCTCTCAGCAACCTGGTCCCATGGAAAGTGTCCCTGCCCATGGCAAGGAAGTTGGAACTAAATGAGCTTTAAGTCCCTTTCAACATAAACAATTCTCTGATTCTATGATTCCATGAATGTTGAAATGCTACTTACGAGCCTGCAAATGCTAACATTTATTATATTCCAGGAGAGAACAACAAAGGATCAAAATCTTTGCCTGAAGTGTTTTCATAATTTGTTCTATAAATAAAATTTATCACACCCTGCTTTTAGTAAATTGTTATAAATCTAATGGAAGGAAATTTATGAGAAATTTATAAAAAAATTCATAAGAACTCAAAAATAATAATAAAAAAACCCCAACAAACCATGAGCTATTCATAAAAAAAAAAAAAACCCTCATAAAAGTTAGCTGAAGGGAATCAGAACTTTTCCTGGAAGAGTTTGTATTAAGATCTGAACATTCAAAGCCAAAATCCATTTTCAGTTGGTTTATATCACTATCCTACCTGCAAGAATTTTGTGTTAAAATATGGAGGAAGAACACTTTTAGAACTTACAGAGAAAGCAGCATACAACATTTAGACTGACAATCTTAAAATGGAAAAAAAAATTCAAAGTAATTTCTCCCTCCAAATAGAAAAGTAATACCTAGGATTGAAAACTGATCTCAAACAGTGACTTATATTTTAAGGTATTAACATGGCATATTTTTCCATGTGCTGTTACAGTTGATTCTCTTTTCTTTTTTAAAACTTGGAAAGAGATATTTTGAGAGAATGTGTAATGGCAAAAAATGTGATCTATTGAAAAAGTATGGCTTTTACGCTATATAAAGGGTAATGACTTCAATGCTTGCATGCTATTCCATCACTCTTCTCTCAAAAGATAAATTCACTTGTGACCCTCTGATCCACTTATAGGTGACAGCATAAATCTGTCACTCTGCTGCAATCTCACTGATTTGAATTGCAAGATAATT
This sequence comes from Pomatostomus ruficeps, assembly GCA_013400735.1. NCBI lineage: Eukaryota > Metazoa > Chordata > Aves > Passeriformes > Timaliidae > Pomatostomus > Pomatostomus ruficeps. The sequence goes on along the minus strand of VYZT01055569.1, from coordinate 98,287 downwards.
GTTGGGAACTGTGCATTGTAAGTTCACCCTTGATGGCTGTGAAATTTTGTCTTTTACAATATTTTGCAACTGTTAGTGTCATTCACAGTTATATTCCTGAAATCGGACTATTTGAAATCAGCCATATTTGGCCATACAAAGTATATTTGCCTTTCTTTAAAGTTTTAACAAACTTCACACAACTAAAAACAGTCTAAGTCACTTTTTATACAAAGTAAAGGGATTATATTCCACAACCAAAATTAGATTAAAAAACGTTAATAGCGGCAGCAGGAAAATCTTGCAAGAAATTCTGTTACTTTTTAGGATACCACCTTTTAACAAACTGTAGGAATAACCACGTAGAATAACACATCTGAGACAGTGATTTTAAATTGCTAAAAGAGACTAAAAAAGGCAAATCACTGCTAGATCTCACTGGTTTTTTATAAAACCTGAATTAAAACTGATACTATTCTTCCTCAATATATAAAATAAGACTTAAATCCTCAGCCTGTGAGATTTAGAAGTATAAAGAATATGGAATGTAGAAAGTTTTACTAACATCTCTTCAAGATGTTATATTTATGATTGAGACTGTTCAAATCTCCTACATATATTCCTTCACAATGAAAAAATAAATATTTTTTTAAATTATTAAAATATCTTAAAATTGTGTAAACTGAAAATTTACCAATTTTGAAAGCAACCATTTTCTAATCACTTAGAAATTTTGCATACCATTAATTATGTGTTTGATTAGAAGGTTCACTTATCTGTTCTTCTCCTTCTTTTTAACTTCAGTGCTTCTCTTTTTTCCATTTCTCCCCTCTCCACAGTGAATTAAGAACAGGTGGTTGGAAAATATGTATGCAGCCCCACCCCAGTAAATGAAAATGACCCTACAAGAATTCTTACATTATTTTTAAATATGTACAATTACTGGCCACTTAATTATTTAGTGGCCTGTTTGTATACAAAAAGTGTAAAAAATGTTGCAGAAACTTAATTTTGTTCAAACATCCTTTGAGTTTGTTATGGAGTTCTGTTTTGAGACGACAACAACAACATTTTGCATCAGTAAAGATCACATTTGGACAGTGTCCACTCTGCACTGCAATATGGTGATTTTTTTATGTCATATTCTCTCCCCTGAACTGTCCCCTTTGTTGGTGACAGAACTGCAGAATTCTTCCTCCTTGCAAATAGTCTCTTTTTCTTCATGCTGCTCCAGAGGTATATATCACTGTAGAGTAGCAAATTGCAGAAAAAATAGTTGGTCAAATCATCGCAAAACCACATCTTTCCCTGTGGCTTTGCAAAGAGACAAATCCAAATGACTGTTATAACTGGTCCCTGATTGTATTCCCACTGTTAAGTCAAAGTCACTGTAACCTGCACACACTTAACAGGAAAACAGTAAATAATTTTTACATGCAAGTCCTTCTTTATAGTTCTATGGTCAAGAAAACTGACAATTTCATTTATAGTCTTTGTTTCCCCTGGTTTTTTGGGCCCTTTCTGTTAACAAAGAGGGAGTAAACCTCTAATTTCATACAAGCTTAGTGTTTATTGAGAAATCTCATACCCATTACAAATATCCTTTTATCGCAGAAAATGTTAGGGATGAGTAGTAGTTTCTTTTTGCATGAGTTATCATTTATTGAACTTTGGTATTGGTTTTGATTTATATCTATAGGAGCATAACAAAGAATTTGAAGTGGCAGAGTTGTTGGGTTTTTCCCTCGACCTTTATTTGACCAAGATTACAATGGCTTACATGAGTTAAATAAATTCATAGACATCTCATACATAAAAAGCTCTGGTGAGACCCCTCCTGGAGTGCTGCAATTCAGCTCTGGGGTCCCCAGCACAGGAAGGACATGGACTTCTTGGACCAGGTTCAGAGGAGGATCAGCAAGATGATTAGAGGGATGGAGAACCTCTCCTACAAGGAAAGCCTAAAAGAATTGGGATTGTTCAGCCTGGAAAAAAGGCAGCTTCAGGATGCCCTAATTGTGACCTTTCAGTACCAGAAGGGGACCTACAAGAAAGCTGAAGCAGAACTTTGTACAAGAGCATGTAGTGACAGGACAAGAGGGAATAGCTCCAAACTGAAAGAAGGTAGGTTTAGATTAGGTACTAGGAAAAACTATTTTCTCTGAGGGTGGTGAGGCACTGAAACAGGTTGCCCAGAGAAGCTGTGGATGCCCCATCCTTGGAAGTGTTCAAGGCCAGGTTGGATGGAGCTCTGAGCAACCTGGTCTAGTGGAAGATGCCCTGCCCATGGCAAGGGAGTTGAAACTATATGATATTTAAGGTCCCTTCCAACCCAGGCCGTTCTCTAATTCTTTGATAAGAAGATGCCAAAGATGATTAAATAATATGAAATATCTCATGGAAATGAACAAGTGTTATACATAAATAAATAAGTTGATTAATTAAATACATAATTTTGTGACTGTATAAAAGGTTAATTGTGTAAAGCAGCTGCTAGGCTAAACCAGCAACAGTGAAACTGATACACCCTCCAGAGTATGTATTAATTTGTCATTTTAATAGAGATACTGTTCAGACTGAATCAGACAGAAAGTAAAAAATATTTCTGTTGTGTGAGCAGACTTCCTGGTTTAAACACTTGGATGACAGGAGACAACTTGTGAGGTGGATGTAAGTAAATTGAGAAATTGATTTTTTTTCTGACTCTAAATAACTGCTGGAGTCAAGCTGGGACATGATAAATGAAAAGGCTAGGAGAGCAAGATATAGAGAGGCAAAGAGATCAAGCAGGAGCCTGCATAAAGTAAAAATTAGATATTGTAATTACAAAAAGAAAATATACAATTAATGTAAATAATTCTTTAAGCTGGTGTGATAATGTACTTCATTATTGCATCCTTCAGTGTCCAAGGCTTTCCATTATAAAGCTTATTTTGTGGTATTTTCCATTGCTATCTACAAAGTCAGTCATAATTCTTCAAAGTGATCCAGGGTGCATATTTAACAACTCTTTTGCTTTCTAAATGTTATATCATAATTTGTTCAACATGTAGGCTTACTCTGAGGCAATTCAAATTAAGAAAAAAGAACAGACACCTCAAAGAGAACATCTCTTCACATTCTATGAAAGCCGTCTACAGATAGTCTGATGAATCAAACACTGGAGATATTGCCTTTGTTGCACTGAGTTCTTAAAGGCTGGATTAATCTAGGCACCTCAATTTTAGGCTGTGAATATATATCAAACAGAAAAAAAACCCTAAATGTCTCATTTACAGTACAGAACCCTTAAAGCTTGCAGAATTGATTATTTTCATTTATTTCAATGAATTTATACTCTACACAAGAAAACTGATGCATAAATATGCAGTGTGAATAAGATTCAATCATTATTCATGAACAAAAGATTAGGAATCATAAAGTCCTAGCATAACCCAGGTAAGAAGGGAACTCAGAAGATCATCTGCTCCAACATTTCATGGTAGAGGAAACCCAAATGAGATTAGCTAGCATCATGTCCAATTGAATTTTAAAAATGTCCAGTGATGGGGATGCCACCACCTCTCTGGGGAGGTTGTTCTGGTGAATGATTGCTCTCACTGTCTAAAATTTCCTTCTTCTGTCAAGATAAAACCTATCCATATCAAGATAAAACTTGTATCCATTGACCCTTCTCCAAGTGGTTCCTTGTGAAGAGAGACCTTCTATTCACTTCATAGGCACCCTTTAAATATTTGAATACTGTGAGAAGGTCCACCAAAGTCTTCTCTCCTCTAGGAGAAAAGAGCCAGCTCCTTCAGTCATTCCTCATAGGCCAGGTTGTTCAGCCCTTTGAGCGTAATTATGGCCCTACATTGGACATGCTCCAGTATGTCTACATGTCTTTGGAATTGTGGGGACCAGAACCGGACACAATAACTCTCAGGTCAGACCTGAGAAGCACGGAATAGACTGAGATGATAATTGCACTTCTTCTGTTAATAATGCCCCTGAAGATGTAGCTCAGGAGCTGACTTGCCATTATTACTGCAGTGACATCCTACTGACTTTTATTGTTGTCTATCCTGAACCCCACGTTCCTTTCAGTGAGGCTTTTTCCAGCCACAACAGATCCCAGATGGTTCCGGACTTTTAGATTGTTCAATCCCAGGCGCAGAACTCTACATTCATGTTTATTAAACTCCATACTGTTCTTGCTAGCCCACTCTTTCAGCCTGTGCAGGTCTCTTTGTAAGATGGCTCAATATATGTGATGTTTTGAACACATCACCCAGCTTGGTGCCATCAGCAAATGAGGCAGTGGTGTTTTCAGTCACATCATCCAGATCATTTGTGAAGATGTTGAACAGGATGGGGCCCTGTGTTAATCCCTGTGAAGCATCATTGCAGAAGCCTGCCAGGTTGGGTTAAAGCCAGTGATCACCACGTTCCAAATGCAACCTGTCAGTAGTTTCCTACCCACCTCACTGTCTACTTATCCAATATGTGTCTTGACAGTCTTAGGTCAAATTTAAGAAACAATGAATCACGGAATGGTTAAGGTTGAAAAGGACATCATCCAACTCCCCAAGCAGAGCCACCTAGAACCACTTGTCCAGGACATTGTCCAGATGATGTCTGAATAACTCCAAGACTAACTGGAGTACTAATAACTGGAGACTACTCAACTTTCCTAGGAAACCTATTCTGTTGCGGTGTGCTCTGGCCAGTTTCAGTCTGTCTCATGGCCAGGCTCTGCTATGTACCGTCCCCTCGCCTCGGTATCTGTTCTCCACCCCCCGGAGAGCTCTGTATTGTGTAATCCTACACAAAGCCCGCCAAATTCAAACCTAGCTCTTCCCCCCTAATGGATGTTGTACCCTCCCCCGGCCCCCTCGTGTCTGTATTTATGTAACTGTAACTCCCCGTGCCAGTACTTCCCCGGCACGATGCTGGTGCCGAATAAACCATCTGGGAAGCCCTTCCACCTGTCTCTCCTTCTTCGGCACACCTGGAAGATCGGAGGGTTGGGTGAAATCTTGTAGGAACTTCGCTAGCCCTCCCGTGCCTTGGAGAAGCCCGGACAGTCCCTGGAGCCACAGACAGACACTCGATGCCCCCCAGAATGCACCACAGCACTCTTCCAGTGTTCAGTCACCCTCACAGTGAAAAAGGGTTTATTGATGTTCAAGTGGACCATCCTGTGGTTTTGGGTGTGCTTATTTGTAGCACTGGTCAGGCCGGCCGACTAGGCCGAGGAGCCCCAAGGAGAGCCAAATAAGGGACCACACCGAGACGGCAGAGAGCAGAAAGAGAGAGAGGGCAGAACCCTCTGTCTTTATTTATATGTTTTTACAAATCACCGTGGATTGGAGGTAGAAATGACCACCTCTCAATTCTATTGGTCAAAGCATCAATCTATCTTATTTCTCCACCCAGTATACTGGAATGATAAACACACAGACAATTTAGGAAAACATAGATAGTTGTTAGGAAACCATGGCCATGTTTACAGAAAAAGAGTATGAGAAAAATTTACAGAGAGAAAAACACTGCAAAACTCAAAACTCAGGGCAACACTTACTCTCTCTGGTACTGTCACTGGACACCACTGAAAAGAGCCTGGTTCCATCTTTACAAGCATCCATCAGGCATATACATACACCCATAATATTTTTATGTGTTTTAGGACAACCCAGAAACTTTCTGCATTACTAATTTTCACATATAAACTAATAAACAATCTTCAGTTCCAATATTATGCAGTAACATTTAGAAATGTCAAAATAACTACCTACATAGAGATAAAATATAGTCCTTTAAAATTCTTCCATTTTAAGGAATTTTTAAAAAAATCTATTTTAATGAACCTGTTTATATCTGATTTTTTTTTAATTGAGTATTTCTCAGTAAATAAAACCCCCATGCTAATATTTATTTTTTTAATATTAAACTGAATTGGTACTCATTAAGTGAGATAAAGTATACTCATGGAATGTGTATTATTTTCTATCAACTACAGAGAGTTCCCTGATGATTCATGTGTGAGAAGTGTCAACATTAGTTCGTTTCAAGTGGGTTATATGAATGCTTCCAAAAACTTCAAAAGTACCTTTGCAAAAATGCTTGCTGATTTCTGCTATCCACAGCCGTACTGGTAGCATCACAGTGGTGGCTCGTGGTAGGTCCATAGTGGTGGATCTCTCTGTCTCCTAGAATACAATAGAATAGAGTAGAGTAGAGTAGAGTAGAGTAGAGTAGAGTAGAGTAGAGTAGAGTAGAGTAGAGTAGAGTAGAGTAGAATAGAGTAGAATAGAATATTTCTGTTGGAAGGGACCTGCAATGATCATCCAGTCTAAGTGCCTGACCACTTCAGGACTGACCAAAAGATAAAGTATATCCTTAATCACTCTTAAACACTGACAGGCTTGGGGCGTCAATCACCTCTCTAGGAAGCCTGTTCCAGTGTAAAGAAATGCTCAGTTCCTTTCAGTAAAGAAAATGCTTCCTAATATCCATCCTGAAGCTTTCCTGATTCAGCTTTGAATATTCCCACCTGTCTGATCACTGGACACCAAGAAGAAGAGATCAGAACCTTCTTCTCCATTTCCCCTTCTCAGAAACCTGCAGAGAGCAATGGGTTTGCCTCTCAGCCTCTTCTTCTCCTAAAGTCCTTGGTTCTCCTTTCAGGAGACTAAGACCTTAGCAGCCTTTCACCAACCCCTTCATCAGCTTTCTTGCCCTTTTCTGGACTCATTCAAGTACCTTCAAACCCTTCCTAAATTGTGGGGCTCAGAAACACACACAGGATTCAAGGTGAGCCCAAACCAGTGTTAAATATAGCAGGATAAACACCTCTTTTTACTGACTGGTTATGACTGTGTTTGATGCAGCTCAGAATGGGAATGCCAGGGCACACTGTTGACTTCTATTGAGCTGCTGCCAACCAGTACCTCCAGATACCTTTCTGCAGGGCTACTCTCCAACCACTCCTCTCCCAGTTTATACTTATGTCCAGAATTACACTCTCCCAGGTGAAGAACCCAGCATTTTGACTTGTTACATTTTATCACAGCCCACTGTTCCAATCTACCTAGAGCCCTCTGGAAGGCCTCTTGTCCTTCAAGAGAATCAGCAGCACCTCCCATTTCAGTATCATCATCAGAATTTATAATGGTGACTTCAGCTCTTGCATCCAATACATCAATAAATACAGTGAAAAAACCTGGGCCTAGAATTGAACCCTGAGGAGCTCCTCTAGTGACCATTCATAAGCCATCCGTAGACCCATTCACTGCAACCCTTTGAGCCCTGCCTTTCAGCCATTCTCCACCCAGAACAACAGGAAGGCACTCATCCCACAGTTGCACTTTTCCAGAAGAATGCTGTGAGCTTCAGTATCAAAAGAATTATCACAGTCCAGAAAAAATACATCCACTCCCTTTCCTTAATTTATTATTTTAAAGTCAATTAATCCCATTTATAACAAACCAAAAATAGCTCTTTAAATCCCCAACTGCATATTCACCTATTAAATTTGATAACTTTTCTATTAATTTGCCCAGAATATCATCCAGTTGTCCCTTTATGATATTCAAACATTTCTCAGTGCAATGTTTTTACGTGTGGTTATCTGAAAATCTCACTATATTTTCTATATTTTCTTCCAAGACTTTTAAAGAAAATATTAAATAAAATTGGTTCCAACAGACATCAGAGATCTCCCTTAAGAATACTTGTGTTTTGTTGAGCTGTTTCTTTAGCTGTTCTGTTATTCTTTTTATTGAACTCCATTGCCTGCTGTTGAGCTGTGTCCCCTGAATGAACCATATCAACCACTTCGCTGAATCCTTGATAAAGTGGATCTACTGCATTTCTTTTGTCTAGAAAGTCAGTTATTTTATCAGAGTAACATCACAGCTTTCTTACTGATCTGGAGGAAAGAATAAACACTACATTTATGAAAACAATAGTTAAAGTATAAAATTAATCACGTGAGTGGAATAAGGTAAAACTATAAATGTTTGGAAAGGGGATTTGTAAATTCTGTGTTTAGAAGAGGGAAGAGACAAGGGAGCTAGCAATGCTAAGTCAAGCCTGAGATTAAGGTGATGGAAAATTAGAGACAGTATTCCAATGGGGCTTGAAGGTGGGGCATTACAATGAATTGTAATGAATAAGATGTTAATTCTGACTTTTCTGTAAACGCACATACATAAACTTCTGGAAAGATATGGAAAAATTGAAGAGAGTTTAAATAGGAGAATTACTGAGATGGAGGAACTAGAAGGCTGGGCTGAGAAATAAAAGAAATTAACATAATTAAAATAATAAAATGTTAATAGTTATAAGGTACTCATATCGAAACATCAGAAGAATTACATTTAGAAGAGTAGTATGATAGAAGCAAGCCAAACAAATATTTTAGAGATCACAGAAAACTTTACAAGAATGAAATCTTTCTGACAGAAATTTTCTCACAATGAAGTGAGAAAGTGACTTATATGTGACTTCTAATATGAGATTATAGAAAACTAAAGAAAATATGATCAGTTTTTTATTAATGGTGAAAAAGAAAATCTGATGTTGGAAATTAATTCCAACTCTTTTCCATTGTCTTGACATCTTATTAAATAGCACATAATAAGAAACAAGAGATAAGTAATGCAATTTCTACTATATGCACTTGTAGTGTGAGGGACCCCCTGAATTTGTTCCTATATCATTCAAGAGAATTTATGATTTGGTTTTTGGGATTTAATGAACAGATTTCCCTCTGCCTGAGGCTCCAAGTTCTTGTCACATTCTGATCAAACCTGCTGTGCTTTAGATTGCAGAGTATAAAGTTACCTATATTCCATGTAACTGTGTACAATATTTCTTCAAGAGCCAGGGCTTTCAGTTTTTAATCCTCTTCTGCCTAAATGTGTTTCAAAGTCAACACCTGTATGCTGCAAGGCTTCCCTGGAAGTTTGATTAAGAATGATTTGGGAAAGACATCTGTCAACCAGTTTTTGCTAACCCAAATCCCAAACTGACTTGATGTTAGTAGATTAATTACCACACTCTATATAACTATACATATTTCCTTTTTATGAAAGTTCTTGGGCTCATGTAAGGGGATGAATTTAGGACAAACTCCTTTACAGGCATTTTATTTGCTGGCTCAGGAATCTAGCCAAATAATTATTAACACTGATATGACTCTACCCATGAACTTACTCTCTATCTAAGTGTGTAGAATTAATTGTTTCATGTTGTTTTTTTAAACATTACAATAACTACACCTTAGTGTTCATGGAAAATGTCTGTACTCTTTTACATGTAACATAATAGAAAATAATAATAATTAAAAATTTGTCTATATGATTCACATTATTGATAAGACATTCAGGATAACACAGAATTTAGCCTATTTGTCTCTAAAATAAAATTACCATATATATGTTAAATAAATACTGTTTCTATTGTGTCATTAAGATTCTGGGCATCTGAAATAATTTTTAAGCAGTGTTAATGACGTGAACAAAATACAAGAACATTGTCTTGTCAGTCAACCAAAAGAGAGGTATGCCTTTTGGCTACTATTAGGATCAATGCTTGATTTGTACTTAATTTTAATTATTTAAAAAATAATACAAGACTACCAAAGATTGTGTAATTAACATTTTTCTCATTGATTTGCCATGAAGAAATTACTCTGATTATGTTGTTAATTATCAGTTGCCTATTTGGCTGCTTTTTAATTATTTTCATTAAAGCATAAAGAGCTAGTACAGTGGGCTATCCTTGGGTGCCTCCCACATGACAACCAAGGCACTCTCTCACTCCCTTCCTCAACAGGACAGGGGCAGAAAAATAAGGTTAAAAAGCTTTTAGATTGAGATTAAGATAAGGATTTTTTTTTACCAATTACATCACAGGCAAAACAGGATGACTTGGGGAAATTAATTTAATGTATTTCCCACTAAAAATAGCTTAAGATGATGAGAAACAAAGACAGAACTAAAAACACCTAGTCTCCAATACTCCCTTCATTCCTTGGCTCAGCTTCAGTCTTAACTCCTTTTCCTCTAATCCAAGCAGTGCAGGAGTATGGGGAATGGGGACTGCAGTCTAGTCACAACTCTTCACCTCTGCTACTCCCTTCTCACACTTTTGCCTGCTCCAACATAGATTCCCTCACGTAAGATTTAGTCTTCCACACACTACTCCAGTGTGGTCATTCCTATGGGCTGCAGTTACTCTATAACTACTCCAGCATGGGTCCTTTCTGAGTTAATTCCTTGAGGAATGAACTGCTCCCTCGTGGTCCCTCACACGCTGCAGTTCTCACCTGAAAACCTGTTCCTTTGCTGGCTTCTCTTCATGAGCCACAGTTTCTGCCAGAAAGTATGGTCCTGTGTGGGCTGTCCAAGGGCTGCAGCTTCCTTCAGGGAATGTCCACCTGCTCCAGTGGGGGGTTCTCCACAGGCTGCCGTGTGGAGTTCTTCTCCAGCTTTGTCCTCCATAGAATGGGGGTGACAAGCTTCTCACCGGTGCCTTCTCCATTGGCTGTTGCAGACTCTCTTCTCCAGCACTTGGGCCACCTCCTTCCCCTCCTTCAATGATCTTGGTGTCTGAAGGGCTGTTTAGCTTACTTTTTCCTCAGTCCTTTTTCGGGACGGTGTTTGGACTGTGCTGTGGTTTTTGTCCTTAAATATGTCTTCACAGAGGCACCACCATCTTGGCTGGGGGGCTCAGATTTGTGCAGCAGCAGGTCCATTTTGGAACTGGCAGTGGCTGTCATGGAGGCAGCCCATGATCTCTTCTCACAGAGGTCACCGCTGCAGCCCACCCCAAAAAACCCTTGCCATGTAAACCCAATACAGCTTTACATACCAACCAAATTATAAGAGTATCTATAACTGCATTACAGTAGCAACATTTTTTTTTCTGACCACGATCATCTGACTTTTTTTCCAAATTTGATAAATCAGTCAAATTGAGAGATTTCACCTCAAGGCTAATTACTAAGTTCTTCTGCCAATGAGTGGTAATCAAAGCACAAGGGGTATTATGGCAAGGTTATTGCATTTAAAGAACATTGATGAATATGAAACAAATATGATATTGGGCTTTCATATTAAATAAAAATATGGGCATTTTTTATCAAAGACATTTTGCGTATTCCAGTGTGGGAATGTGGCTGCAATGAAATATACATATTCAATGGACACATGGCAATGAAAAAATCTTCATAGAGTAGGTAAACTAAAATAGAGACTATTATAATAAATATCCTTGACATGTCTCTGACAATATATAAAGGATTCAAACATGATAACATAAAAATGCTTTCTGTAGCTGTACTTTTGGCTACTCAGAAGAGTTTGGGAAACAAAATATTTCCTGGCCCCAAATTTTCAATTTTAGTCTTCATATCTTCATAGATAAATAATAATAATCTATTTGACTGCCAAATTTCAGATTATAAAGGCAGAAAGAGACAAGGAACAAATTTAATAAATAAACAAAGCTACTTATCTTTGCAATTCATTCACAAAATTCAATGCTTTGTGCAGTATATTAACAAGTTTGCAGAGTGCAACCTGCCATGGCCTCAATAACTGCGGTTTTTTAGCTCTTTAATGCTCACTGAGCCACATGCTGAGTGCACTTAACCCAGAGTGAAGTTCTTAGAGAGCTTTAAGTACTTAACCCTTCACTAGGTACTTAATCAGAGCAGAACCACTGCAGTGTCAAGCTGGTACTGCTTTTTCCTTCATCTTTCTTCAAAATCAAATGCTGGTCTGTCAGCACTCTCAGTGGACTTCTGAGTCCTGAGTGCATTAATTATGTATCTGCTCAGTCTTTCAGCATTGTTCTTGAAGTCTTTTCTCTTTCCTTGTATGATATGGTATGATGGGACTTCAGTTTGTCTAGGACCTTACAGCAAAACTGTTCTCTTTGCCTGTATTTTAAAAAACAATAAATCAATATACCCCAAATGCTTCAGTCTCTTCACCTATGAAGCATTGTCCCTCCTTGTTGCCCCTCTTCCTGGTTGCTTCTGAACTTTCCCAGAAAAAAAGAACTTTCTTTTCTGGGAAGGAAGTGACCTTCCACTCCCATCAGAGTGGAGTAGTTCCACAAGCAAACTGTCAGCAAACAAATCAAAAAGTTCCACCATCTATCACAGATGACTGACTCTCCTGACTTTTATTCTTCTGTATCCTTGGATCTTTGTCCCGTTCTCTTACTTACTGAATTCACCCACATGGCCACATCACTAACACTTCTGCCTCTACCCCTGAGAAATATATACTAGAATATGCATGACCCACTTAATTTCCTCCACTGAGCTCCTGTGGTTTTAACCTTAGCTTTTATTTCAATACTTCCTCTCCTTCAAGTCATCCTTGTTCTCCTTATCCAGTATCCTTCCCTTGTTATGCAAGAATTAGCTACTGTCCTCTGAGAAAAAAACAGTGCTATTATGTGACCTCACCTTTCCTTCACTCCTTCCCTTGGCTTTTCACTTTCTCTGTTTCCCTGTCACTTAAGCAGTGTCTCTAGCTTTCTCGCTGACATGCACAAGGGTTCTACAGGGACTGTTTTCTAGCATGAAGAAATAAAATAAACTTGTTAGGCCAGAGCACTTGAGGATTTTAACCCCATTATATATGTATAAATTCTTTCCACAGCTGATTTGACTTTGCGTTTAGTGTTTCAACAATCTTTGCTGAACACGGAATCATTTTTCATTTTTTAATAGTAAGTGGGAAAGCAGATTGTTTGAGAATGCTGCAGGTTCAGCATCACAACAAAATGAAGAATGGAACAAGTTCTTCCACCTCATCATTTTTTTGCTATTTCATGCTTATATTAGTGATTACAGCAGTGCTTAACAAATGATTAGTAACAAAATACTCATGCTCTTTATAAATCATTAAAGAAAAAAACTTGAGGAAAAAAGTCTGATTTTTCATAACTATTTTGTCTATGCAGGACTTTTCTAGGCATCAGAAATACAAATCAGACAGGAAGGAGTTGAAATATTTGAACATAGATGTGCCATTTCAGAATGATCTAGACTATCATGTGATGTCTGCTGGCAGATGCAAAACAGTCTTCATGGGAGACCTGTGCCATCTGAAGCTGCAGCTGCAGCACTGCAAGGTAATTCAACAGAACTAAAAGAGCACTAGATATCTATGTTTAGACAGCTGAAAGCTTCTTAGCCTTATTTCAAGTTATTTCTTCAGTTAAGGTCTTTTATGTATTACAGCAATATATGTATGCTAAGAATAGAAGAAGAAATTCACACCAAATTGGAGTTAACTACAAGAAATCTGTGCTTACAATGATGATTTCTTCTCCAAGCCAGAATAAGCTGAGTGAATTTCTTGAACCTACAGAATAGAAAGGAGAAAAAATATGATCCTGATTAAATGTTGGTTCAAGGTGCTCCACGTCCTTTGTCAGCATTGCTCTTTATCTGACAGAATCTCCCTCTGCCTCAATTTCTTTCGCAAAAGTGATTTCCTTCTGGCTTGTTGGAATCCAATTCTCATCTAGCCTGTGATTCTTCTATGTTTCTGATGACAGTTTTCATTCCCATAATGGGCATCCTTTTTAGGATTATATGCTGGATATCTGCATATGCCCTCAGAACCATACTGAAGTATTCTGCTATTGACATATATTTAATTGTGATTGCTCTAATTCTCTTTCCAGTTTTAGGCTGGAAATTTAATTTTTTATGACATGTGGTTTGATCATAGATAATAATACTGCATTTGTCAGTTGCTCTGTGCTGAGATTAGCATTATCTTCCCATAATTTATTGCCTAGGGATCTTTCCTGGCCAACCATCTTGAGAATTTTCAGTAAGGATATCAACAATTTGGTTTAAATTATTATGCAAGGTAATAATTTTCTTTTCTTTGTGTTTCTCTTTCCCTTCTCCTATTCCATTGCTCTAATTTTCTGTTTTAAATACCTGAGGACACTCTTCATATCTGTTATATATCGAAACTGTTTCATAAATCCTGCTAAGTTCTTGGTTTCAGGAACTACTTGGTTTTAATTAGCTTAATCATATTTTGAGTGAGAACTGATGTTTGTTGATATATACATTTTACTCCTTTGAAGTACATCTATGATCTTCTGAATACCAATGAAATAAAAATATATTAAATGCAATGCTATTTACATAATGATTTTGAATTTGAAATAAAAATTCAGAAAAGAACAACTGTGCTTCAGAGCTCTTGCTTTCTTCTTTGTGTGCGTCCAAACTCTACATCCCCACATCATACATAATTTGTTTCTACCTCTTAATTTTTTAATGCAATATAAAATCCTTTTGTCCAATATTATCGATATTTTAAACCCTTTTATTCTTATATGATTGAGTAAATTTGCTTATTTTTTCATGGGATCTGGATTTTTATGTTTCCCTTTTTGGTGAGTTGCAGTTTGCCTGCAGGCCACTTAAAATTGCTCAATTTATTTCTTCCATCAAACAGGAACTCATCCAACTATCTTTATCACAGACTCAGAAAAAACAAAATCACTTCGGTTTTTTATTCAGCTCCCCAAAATCCAAGACTTTACTCTCTCTATATATATGTCTAAAATGTATCTTTAATTTCCTACTTCTTGTTTTTTCTATGAGGATTTATTCTGCATCATGAGGTCCTGGTTCATTAAGATTCCTATAAGAAAGTAACTTTTAGTCCATAAAGTATTGTTTATAATGCCATTTCTTAACTTTGTTAACACTATAATTAATATAGTTATCATAAATTATACCCACAGTTATCAGCTGTAGTTAAAGTTATAAAGAAAGAGAAGATGATCTAGTATTAATCTCTTTAGATGCTGGAAAGCCTAAGTTTTGGGATATTGAAAGGTTGAGCACAGTGCAGATCTTATCCATTAAAAAGTTACCCCATCTCGGTCTCTTGAGCTCTTACAAGATTTTCTTAAAAGGAAACATAGTTTCTACTGTGAAACAGAAAAGATGATCATGTGAGAGTTTGTGGCGACACTTTTACATAAAGGCAAGATCATGCAGTCAGTGCAGCTGCCCATACTGAGTGGGAGCTGCCTACAGGCTCCTGTGTTACCCTGGGTGTGCTATTGTTCTCCTGCAGCCAGGGGATACACACAGCACAGCTCAGCCCAGCTCAGCTCAGCTCAGCGCAGCTCAGCTCAGCTCAGCGCAGCTCAGCTCAGCTCAGCGCAGCTCAGCTCAGCTCAGCGCAGCTCAGCTCAGCTCAGCGCAGCTCAGCTCAGCTCAGCGCAGCTCAGCTCAGCTCAGCGCAGCTCAGCTCAGCTCAGCGCAGCTCAGCTCAGCTCAGCGCAGCTCAGCTCAGCTCAGCACAGCACTGCTCAGCCCAGAACAGCATAGCACAGCACAGCTCAGCTCAGCGCAGCACAGCACAGCACAGCTCAGCGCAGAACAGCATAGCACAGAACAGCTCAGCTCAGCACAGCCCAGAACAGCACAGCACAGCTGAGGTTGTCCTGCAGCCAGGGGATACACACAGCACAGCTCAGCACGGGTGTGGTGGCACAGTGACACACGTGTGGCACAGCGAAGCACAGGCATCACCTGCTCAGGTTAATGGCTCACTGGATCATTAACTCTTCAGTGTGTGGTGATCACTTTCATTACAGGCATTTTGCATGTATTTTAATCAGTTCTTTACTTCATTAATTTACTGCATGTACTCCAATACCAGTCATTACCAGTAAAATATGTATCTTTTGAAGCCATACCTGAAGGTTTCTTAATCTCATTATTCCTATTTTACATTAATACATGTGTATCTTGAAGAACTGAGGCATCCTACATGTTGCCTTATTAGCAAAGTACTAATCACTTGCATTCTGAAGGACATGACTTTACCTCTGTACCTACAATAGCTGAGCTTCCTGCATTCTCAGTCTTAGCCTCATAACCATTTGCTTGAAAGATGTATAGGTGCTGTTGTGAATCACAAAACAGCAAGGCATGGCACTTGTACAATGATGTTCTTGTTACTCTAAAGTGTATACTGAGTAGTTCCAGGATTTTTTTCCCCAATAATTAGCTATTTGTTGCCATTTTCTAGTGTTCCTGAAGAAGCCATAGTCTAGGTTTTTCTGTAGGTGAATTCATAGTGTTGTTTACCTTTTTTACGTGTTCTGGCAGTATTAAACACAGATTTCAAGGATCGTCACAAGAGTTGCAGCTTTCACTTTCAGTACTTCATGTTAAATCATTAAGGAGCAAGAGTGAAAGGTAGAGATAAATATGTGAAGCCTCTGATGACCTCTGTTATTGCAATGAGCACACCCACACATGTATGAAGGATTAGTATTGTTAGGGGTATTGTTAAAGAAAATAAAGTGCTGTCTTGCAAGAGTTTACTAGGTGATAATTATAAAGCATATGAAAAGGCAGATTTGGATTCGTGTTCCTCTTCATGCTGACTGAAATCTCTTTTATGGTATATTGGTGTATCTTTGTATTGCAGTAGAAGGCCTGAGAAGGTACCACTCACATCCTAGTAAAAGATGTTTTAGAATTACTTACTAGTTCCAGCAAAATGTCAAAAGTGTTTTAAATGGTTTTATGTAGGATTTGTGGGGTCTGACAGCAGGCCTGAAAGCCTCACAGAGTTTGACTTAAAGACAGTAAAAATTTACCCGTGAGAAAAATGTAGATATGGTAACTAGCTGCCATGATAACCCAGCTTCAATTAGTGACAGAAGAGGTTCTCACAGAAACAGATGTTCATGGGGCGAGACTTTAAGGATGCGCAACACAAAACTTGTTTGATTGTTATTATGATTGATTATTATTAAATTGTAAATATTTTACCTCAATTTTCTCCTGTTTTAGTTTTTAAATGAAACAAGCATTAAAAGGTGACTTAAAAAAAAAAAGGAAGTAAAAATAAAGAGAGAGAGAAAATAAGTAATGCATTTCTTCTCTCAGCTAAAAACTAAATTGCTGTGGTTATGTTATTGGTTATCACTAATTACTTGAAACTTGGCCAAAAAATTCAATAGAGGTTTTCTGGTTCTGAAATTTTCAGTCATTCTTGCAGAAATATCTCTTAAATAGAAAATTAGTATAATTTGCTAATTGCTTATCACTGTTTCTGTCCTATTCTGTAATTTAGCGTATTTCATTTATGCAGACATGCAGAGGAAATAATACTCTGTGACAAGGATTGCCATAGTCCCAACATAAGCATTAGCAAACAGTCCAAACAAAGTGCTTATCATGAAGCCTAGAGCAGCAAAGTAACTGATCTGCTAAAAAGAACTGGGGTTTGACTGGAAAGCAATTTATCAGCCAAGAAAAGAGCTGTGTCAGTTTCCTCTCTCTTACAAACAAATATTTTTAACCCTCATTTGATCCTCATATATGGAGACTTACCAAAAGTCCTGCTTAAATCCCATGTGATATATCAGTTTTAATGGTATATTTTGGGCTGAATTGCCGCCTACTCTTGTTTAAACTGAATAGGGGATATCCCCAGCTAGATCATAAACAACATTTTGAAAAAAAATTATAATGAAGTCTTTTCTAAAGATGTCTTGGTAGCTAGGTCTTGGTACATCTCACATATCTTCATTAAAGTAGTGGCCTGTGCCTCATGCTAAAACTATGCCAAAAGCTAGTGACACTTTGACATGGTTCAGGGAGTTGCTGAACTCCTTCTGAAGCCACATGTGCAGCCTTGTAGTATTGAAAACTTACCCTGAAGGCTGCCTCAGGGCTGCCTTGAGAGAAACACTAGGGGCATATACACCAGAGTGTTTAAACAAATGAAAGCTGAATTACTGGGCTTCGAGAGTCATTTGTCATCCCATAATCATTGATCAGTACAGAACTTATGATGGCAAATAATAGTCTCCAAGGTCCGAAACACAAAAGAGTTCGAAATCTGTAACTTGAGATTTTTTTTTCTCTTCATCACATTAGGATATCTCCTTGAGAAATGACACATTTTCAAGAATTCCAGCTATGACTGAAAAAATGTGATTAATGCCTGAAGATTTAATAAATAAAAGCAAAGGGAGAAAGTATGCATATATGAGAATTGAAAGCACCGAAAGCTCTTAAAACAGAGAATTTTTGTTATAGTATCCAGAAATAATTAGTTTAGGTATGAAACACTATTCCTTTTCTTCAGGTCTTCAGATTATTTTGCCCTACTTTTGTTCTGAGAATTGAAATATTCCCTCTTAGACATCCTCCTTTGTTTTGATTCTTCACTCTACAGGTTCCCTGACTCAGTTTTGGTGACAGTTTCATGACAACAGTGTATGAAGTCTTACCATAAGGTTGTCTCTTTCTATAACAACATTGGCAGTTCTTCCCATTAGTGGTCTTCACTAAGCATTGGTTTGTCGCTGAGCTAAGTGAACACTTGGCTGTCCAGTATATGTCTAGCTTTAAATTTTCTTAGTTTAACACAGAAACAACAAAACAAAACAAAACAAAAGCTTGCTACTACCAGTTTTCTCTGGAGGTTTTAGTCTGAGACGGCTCCAGCTTTCACTGCAAAGTGAAATTTGAGTTATCATAGTAGATTGCACAAAAAATTTATAGCAGATTATCACCTGAGTCTAGAATATGACATTTTGCTTGCTTAGCCTTTGTCTTTGCTATGACAAAGCAAATGTCAAATTCCCCAAAAAATGCAACAGATTCAAAGTATCTTAAATGAGCTCCATTGATACAAGCTAACAAGATCATGTCCTGTCAAAATGAATTCACTTTCAAAATCAGTCTGAAATGGACAACAGTAGTACCCTCAGGTTTTATTTCACAACTGTTATCCTAATTAGTTTTGAGACAGATTATGAGATAACAATTTGACCATCTGAGACCCACAGCCTGCACATAAATTGCTGATTGAATTTTAGTATATGACTTAGGAATCCTTCAAATAATGCCAAGGAATCCCAGTGACCTATACCATAAACCATCTCTATGATCTTATCTGTATCTAGCAATCATGCATAGATAGATAGACTTCCAACAGACTCTGATAACAAGAGAAGAAATAACAAAAATACACTAGCTATTTTATCTAAAACTATCCTTCCTTGAAGTAAAAGAAATCACATGATTGTGAGGAAAAATAATTTCTATTATATGATGATACTTCTAATTATAAGATAATCAACTCTGTATTTGAAAAAAAAAACCAACAAAAAAAAAGCCCAAAAAAACCCCAAACAACAAAAACTTTCTACCATTTACTTCACCCTTTTACTAAAAGATAAGCAACTGGTGGTTCTCTTGTATGCAAAAAATTCTAAAATTTCAATAGTCTTAACTGTTTTGAAAACAGGATGCATTTGGTGATTTAGTTCAGCAACAGAATTTTAAACAAATTAGGTTTGAAAGCTGACACTTATAAGTACTCTAACAGTGTAGTCTTAATTTTTCAGATATTTCATCTTTTTCTATCCAGAAATGTTGTCGCAGTTGATTTAGAATTCTCTGCATTTGTTATTCATTGCAAGAATTATTTTAAATGACCTGGAGCTACTGCTTGACAAAATAGCAATTGGTAAAGGAGCATTAATCACACACTTTTAGAAGTGATCTGACTATCCATATATTGTGCAGGTTGTTGCACTATATGAAAGTCCTAATGCTTCTGAGAACAAGATTTAAAAACTTATACAGGGCAACTAACCACGATTTTTCCTTCTGCATTGAGAAAATGTCTTGCCACTATGATGTTTGAGTGCTTTGGTGTGGCAGTGGGCTAGGGGGAAGTCTGCTAGCTGCCACGTTCTAATCCTGTAAATCACAGACTCAGTTCCACCTCTGTTATTTTAATATTCATTGTATTGTTTTACTATTCAACAGTTGCCAGAAAGTTCTACTGTTCTGTAATGTTCATACACTAATGCAAATCTGCCCTTGCCCAAGACTCATTGAAATGCTGTCACCCCATGTCAATTTGTGATTTGTTAAGAACCTTGGGCCCACCCTATCACCACTCCCTTCTCCTTTTCCTATAAAAGTCTGTGTAAAGACCCTATCAGGCTCTCTCTGGTAGCACATATCCTGAAGAAAAGAACACCATTGAAGTCTGGGTAAAACTACAGAGTGTCTGTTCTCTCTTCTTTATTTCTACCTGCTTCAAACTACCATCGGGGATTTCTGCTCTCACTGCAAAGCACAAGCTAGGTAGAGAGATAAGCGAGATAAGATAAGGCAGCTGATAGTAGCAGCCAAAGAAGCTTATCTGACCAAAGCGCTGGATAACGGCAGACTTTGCAGCACCCAAGCAGCCCTGCGAACCCCCCAAGAAGTGTTACTTTGGTATACTGTTTGAAGAAAGTGATCTTTGAAAAGATATGAATACATTTTTTACCCTAAATAAATAAAATAAAGTAAAAAAGTTAAATTGATGTATTGCCATTAGGATGGAGGATATCAGAAACTGGAAAACATCATTGGGCTCTATCTCTTCAAAAACACACAGACACTGTATGTTTCTTAAGTACAGTGTGTTTCTTATGTACACTAGAAAGACTGGTGAGTGAAATGGATTGCTCAAAAAAAAAAAAATAAAAATGTTGGAAGGACTAAAAAAAATTCCACTTAATAAAAGAAATGGATTTTATCTAGAGTTTTCAAACATACAAATATGTGTCGCTGCAAATTGCCTTTCCCCTGTCAGTAATTTGGACAGTGATGAAGTCCAAACTGTAATGTATATGAGATTATACAGGTCTTGGGTATTAGGAAAAAAACCCAAACCACTAAAACAATCAAAACTAGAAAAGTGGATTCATGAACATAAAATGTGGGTTTCAGTGGGTGCCTGGAGTAGCAAATCTTTTGTTGTTGCTCATGGCATATTATTCTCAGCTCTGATGCTGTCATTCAGGTACTGATGTTGCTTAATTTCTCTGACCTGAAATTCTTCATCTTTATACATAGAAAATACTACTAATCAGCTTATATTTTGCATCTAGTAATGAATGACTGCTCAAGAAGTGCTTTAGGATAATCAAGTGAAGGAAATATTATAATTTCCTGTAAATGTAAAGTAGTGCAAGTCATACTGAAAAACCTTCTGTAGGATGACAGTGATTTAGAAGCCTGTTTGTGCTGCTAAACTGGGAATGCATTCTTTATCTTTGAAAAAGAACTACAAAGCCACAGCCTTTGGCTCCTTACAATCAATGAAAAGCCACTGATGCAAAAATAAACTTTTAAATCGAAAAAGATAAAAAAGACATCAACTACAACAAAAAAAAGAATGTATCTAAAAATGAAATGCACAACTAAAGAGAAAAACAAATAATTTAACCTAAACCTTACAGACAAAATTATGAAAACAGTGTCAGCATACACAAGGCAGAATGTGTAATTTTCAGAATACGATTATTTGTACTTGTACTTCTTTGTATGACTGATGGTGCATGCAATGATAGGATATATAAAGGCAAAAAAATTATTTGTGCCTTGCTATGGCAATTTAAATTACATTATTTACAGGCACATTGAAACAGTGTTTGACAAAGCAATACCTCCCCATTGATAGGTGCCAGTGAATGGATTGAAACTCTGATTAGAAAATTGACTAAAGAGATTTAAAAAACCTGTCTGGAGATGAATATAGTCAGATGTGTATTTCAGGCCCTGATCTTTATTCTAAAATGGATGTGATGGGTTGCCTGGGAGGCTGGAACATAGTTCTATGTTTATTCTATTGTACATCAATAGGCAAATTCAATAACCACTTTTTCAAAATTCATAAGTCTGATTTCTAGTTTATAAATACAAATTCTAAAGTAGCAATTGTTTCAAAAATCTTCCAGAAATGTAGTGTTTCTGTCCCAGGAGGTCTATGAGGTGACTATATAGAGAAAAGAGAGTAAGACTCTGTTATCAGTGCATGATAATTACTGATTCCAGGGTAGTGAGTTCAGGGTGAAGCAACATGTATTTCTGATTTTCTTTCATCAAATAGCTATGAAGTTTTAACAAATGTGGTTATATCTAACTAGAATTAAAGAGTGAGCAAAATTATACTGATGGAGGATGCAAATTTTAATCCCTAGAAGTTCCTTTTAGTGTCGTTTATATTGTTCAAGTCCAAGCAGATACTTAGTTTAATAGCAGCAGTCTTACTGAAAATTAAGAAAACATGCTCCTTGAACATGAGCTAACACGCCTTTTATATACTTGTAAAATGTGTTTATATGAAGCAAATTATGCTTCATATAACAGAAGTAACAAATAGCTTGTGGGATGGAGAGAAGGAATAACTGTATTTGAACATTTTTCAGAGTGATCCTATTGATCTGAAAAAAGTAGCAGACTTTCCATTTTTCTGAAAAGATATGAAAACTGCTGGCTGGAAGTAAATGAAAATATTCTAAAATCTTTTACCTAGTACATTACAGTTTCTGTTTCCAGGGAAACCACATTCCTATAACTGCTCCCAACAGCCCCACCATTAGGAAAACAGCTGCCAGGGACGTTGATTGTTAAGGGAGGAATCAAGGGTGAGCTGAGAGAATAATAAGAAAAGAATTAAGATCAAAAATGTGCATTATATTGGAAATAATATACTGTAGATATTTGTGGGAAGAGGTGGTGTCGGATAACTTTTATCCTAGCTTTCATCTTCAGGAGGCTGTATCTGTATGCTGGCTATCTTTGAAGTGTGACACACTGTGTACTGCTGTAGAAAAATAAATGATATAAATATTAAAGTAAAATATGGCTCAGTTGGCTGAAGCACATACCAAAGACTTCCCCTAGGCTGTTATAAAAACTGCCACAAGCAGTATATCCAGCACTGGATGAATTTAAGAGTGGCTTCCTTTGGAGACAATAGCTTATGTCCCTTTTTTCTTGGGACTGTTATTCTTCATGTATCAATAATGGATGAACAGAAAAGAAAGTAGTAAAGGTGACTGAAATTTTTGCCGGTTCCTGGTGATTTTTCAAATATTCAGAGTTCCTTCATACTGACAATTCTACCAAATCACTGAGATCAATCTTACAAGTCAATTTTCCACAAAGTGGCATTTTGGAGATGTTATTATGCAGCCAAACATTTCATTTTTGTCATTAATAAGTTATTTTTGGAAAATATGTGTTTCCAGGCATTAAAAACAAAACTTTTGAAAAATAAAAATAGATTTCTGTCCATGAGAAAAAAATAGAAATAGATATAAAAAAGAGTAGAGGTTAGGTGATATAGGATGGGATGAGCTGGGAACTGTGAAAGGAAACAAAAATGGAGATAGATACACTTTTGCCCTTTTTTTATTCTGCTAAATGTTGCCAAAAGCTCAGCTTCTCTCAGTCACTTGTTACAGGAAATACCCCCTCCTGCTTTGATTTCTTTTGTTTGGTTGGTTTTGGTTTTTTGGTTGTTGGTTTTGGTTTGGGGTGGTTTTTTTTTGTTGTTGCTTTTTTTGTGGTTTTGTTTCTGTGCTCAGCCTTTGGGGGAAGGGGAGGAAGTGTACATGTGGGTGGAAAAAATTGGATTACTACAACAACAATTATTTCATCAATTTAATAATACTGATTCTTTTCACTTCATCCTTCTGTAAAGGAATTGATTCAGATTCAGAGTATGTTTTGGAATAATTTGGGGTATACTGATATGATACTAAAATATATCTGTTAGGTAAAGTTGAGAAATTTAAATTGATCTAGGCTGTCTTACTATATGAATCTCTTGCTGAGCATTTATTCATCTTTGAAATACAAGATGTTATTAATAGATTAAACATGCAGCATACATACATAATTTCTATGGGGTTTTTTGGAATTTATTTTGTTTGTCTTGAACTCATCTCTTTAATGTAATCTCAGCTCTTCTGAACAACTCTAAGTGCATTT
Organism: Pomatostomus ruficeps; assembly: GCA_013400735.1. Lineage (NCBI taxonomy): Eukaryota > Metazoa > Chordata > Aves > Passeriformes > Timaliidae > Pomatostomus > Pomatostomus ruficeps. Next base: position 74,445 of record VYZT01055569.1, on the reverse strand, counting down.
TTACCACACAGTGGGACAATTTTGTATTAGGTCTCAAGACAGAACAAAACCTTGAGAGGAGAGGAGAGATAAAGGAAATGTTCCTTCTTCACATAGCTTATGAGGAAATAATAATTATTTTCCAAAGACAAATGCTAAAAGTTTTATAAGTTCAGAAACTTCTGGACGTATTGAGAGAGCAAAATCCATCAAAGATTTCTAGAAAGCAAAAGTCGTCAAGTCTAGCTGAAGCATGTACACTGCATCATAAACTCATGGAGCCATGAAAGATATTCTGGGAAAGTATCACTGTGCGCTTCATTCATATTTGTAATTATATATTCAATAATAGCTGCACTGAAGAGCCCTGTGTGAACAGCACATGCTTGTTTTATCATGCAAGTTTTTAAAACTTTTTCTATGCCGTGGTAAGCTTTCTTATGATAAACTTACATGTGTGCTTTGGACCAGGTAAAGAAGAAGGAAATTCTGTTGGAGATTGCTCATAATGGAAGAGCATGGAATTATACAGGAAACAGGTTTGATATCTGTCCCTTCTGTTCTAGGACCTAACACCCCACACAGAGGTGAGCATGCAGGCAGGAATACATGGTTCTGGAGGGCCTGGAACATCCTGCTGGCAGCATGAGATTTACAGATGTCATGATGAGGGATACATTTGGAAAAAAACAATTTTTTTTGCTGTTATTCAAAATAATTACAAATTTTTGTTTGTTATTTAAATTTAATAAATATCATTATTATGGGTTTCTTTGAAGAAAATACATAGGCTTGCATTTACAGTATTCATAGGAAGTTTAATAGTTTTTCTGTTTACAGAATAGCCTCAAAATTAAAAGCCATTATGCCTAAACATGAAAAAAAGCCCTGTCTAAAATATCTTTGAACCGAACTGCTTTTTGACAAAACCCAGAACATAACAGACTCTAAAGCATAAAATAAGCTTATAATATACCCCTACAGCTTTCTTAGAGTCTATATGTCATCACACTGAGTAGAGACAACATTTGTAATTCAGCTGTACTGTTTCTTATACTGCTCAGGGTTGCTCAGGCTTAAACTGAGAAAGTATTTATGCAGACAGAAAACTTTCTTGAGATGTAAAAGTTTAGTTTCTGACACTTGTATATGAAGCTTGAACACAGAAGCAATACTAAAATCCATTGGAGAGATGGGGTAGAGGTCCAAAGAAATATTTAAGAGCAAAACAGCCTGTCACGTACAAAACCTAACCTGAATTGTCAAGTTCCCTCATCAAGTCAATGGCATTGTGCTGTTTTGTGTATGGCACAGGATCTGAACAGCGTCCTGATCATGTAAAAACATGAGTTTCTTCACTGTTACTGTGATATAAGTCAGGTCATTATATTTCTGCTCTGTTAAATTCAGGTTTCAGAGAAAGACCAGGTTTTACATAGATGCACTTTATGGGAAGTGAGAATAGTTTTGTGGTGAATATATATGACTTATCTCCACTTGAACCTGGATTTAGGACAGGATCTACATCTATGGAACTTAAATGGGAATGTGCATAGAGAAATAAATAAAATAAACCAAGATCTTGATTTTTGGGTGACAGAAATTACAGCACAAGTCAGAGCTTACTATATAAAAATTTATGTTAGAACTAATAGAAGGAGTAGAATTAAATATATTTATATATATGTATCTCCACTGTGTTCAATCAAAAATAGTATATGATAATATCTGTTACGTACCAGTTGACTTCACATACTGGAATGAAGGCATAGATAAGTGCCCTTATATGAGGAATGAAAAAAATGTAGCTTGGAACTGACTTGCCTAGAAAATAAGAACTGATCGGGTGTTGCGGTGTGCTCTGGCCAGTTTCGGTTTACCTCATGGCCAGGCTCTGCTATCTCCCCCCTCGGTATCTGTTTTCCCCCTCCTGGAGGGGTCTGTATTGCGCAATCCTATACAAAGCCCGCCAAATTCAAACCTAGCACTCTTTATCTCATAGGATGTTTGTATCCTCCCCCTGCCCCCTCATGTTAGTATTTATGTAACTGTAACACACGATACCAGCGCTTCCCCCAGCACAACCCCAGTGCCAAACAAACCATCTGGGACAGCCCCTCCGCTTGTCTCTCCTTCTTCAGTGCTCCTGGAACATGGGTAGGTTGGGTGAAACTCTGCAGGAACTTTGCCAGCCCTCCCGCGCCTTCGGAGCAGCCCCGGACGGATGCCCGGTGCTAATGCTTTTTGGGGGTTTGCAGTGCTGCCTGGATTTCTGCGGGACAATCTATCCAGTGCCCTCGGTCAGATAAGCGCTCTGGCCGCTGCTCGGGAGCAGTGCTATCTCTTGGCTTATCTATTTACTGAGTGTGGCTTATCTATTTACACAGTGTGGAGCAGAGAATCCGATGTTAGGTGAAACAGGTAGGGACAAAGAAGAGAGAACGGACTACTCTGATAACATTACCCATACTTTTATTTTTCTTCAGGATATGGGGCTATCAGAGTGACCTCAAGGGGTTCATTACACAGGGTTTTATAGGGAAAGGGAAGGGGTGGTCATAAGCTGAGGTCCAGGGTTCTTATCAAATCACAGATTTACATGGGATGACAGTTTTCCAATGACTTCTGGGCAAGGGTGGAACATATTTGCATTAACCTATGAACTTTACAGAACAGCAGAAGTTTCTAGTAACTTTTGAATAGTAATACAATGTGACGAATATTAAAATAAGAGAGGTGGAACAAAATCTATGATTGACAGGGTTAAAACATGGCCGAGAGGGAATTCCCCTCCAGCATGCTGCCTCCATCTTCTTCAGCTTCAGTATCCTGGGAAGGAAAATCTGCCCAAGTTATTTCTCCATTTCTCATGGAGGCAGCTGGCTGGTCCACTGCCACACGGTGCCCTTACCCAGAGCATCACAACAATCAGGATAGTTGAAAAAGTCCTTTTACTGGTGCATTAGGGATAACAATCATCTTGCTGATGTAAACACAGCAAGAGTTTAAAGTGTATCTCAGACAGCCTCTGTAGAGCATCTCTTTATTTATCTTATTTGTCACACTGCCTCAAGTGAGGAAGTTTACAGAGATACAGCTTTGTTCACAGACTAAGATAAATACATTTTGCCTTCCCTGTTTTCTCTAAGTCTTAGATGCTTAATAAATGTATTGTGTAAAAATCTTAATATTGTTGGCAAAAGGTCGGTTTAACAGTCATTGTATTGGAATGATAACGTGTTCTACGAGTCTCACACTCTGATAGCTGCTGCTCAGATCGGTGAGTTCTTATCTGCACAGGAATGTGGCAGTGAGCTAAGGGGACATCCCCTAGCTGCCATGTTCTAACCCTGTCAATCATAGATTCAGTTCCACCTCTGTTATTTTAATATACATCATATGGTTTTACTATTCAACAGTTGCCAGAAAGTTCTACTGTTCTGTAATGTTCATACGCTAATGCAAATATGTTTCGCCCTTGCCCAAGGCTCATTGAAATGCTGTCACCCCATGTCAATTTGTGATTTGTTAAGAACCTTGGACCCACCTTATCACCACTCCCTTCTCCTTTTCCTATAAAAGTCTGTGTAAAGACCCTATCAGGGTCTCTCTGGTAGCACATATCCTGAAGAAAAGAACACCGTTAAAGTCTGGGTAAAGCTACAGAGGGTCTGTTCTCTCTTCTTTATTTCTACCTGCTTCAAATTACCATTGGGGTTTTCTGCTCTCACTGCAAAGCACAAGCTAGGTAGAGAGATAAGCGAGATAAGATAAGGTAGCTGATAGCAGCAGCCAAGGAAGCTTATCTGACCAAAGCGCTGGATAACGGCAGACTTTGCAGCACCCAAGCAGCCTGCAAAACCCCCAAAGAAGCGTTACAGGAACACTGAGAGTTGCTCTTAAAGAAGAGGAGAAACCAAGGTTTGTTATCTTGTAATCTCAGTGTTAAAAAATTAGAGGAAATAAGAAGCTCCAATGACAGCTTTGCACACCCTTGTTAAATCATCTTAAAACTCATAATAATATTAGGTTTTAAAACAAAGCCACAGAAGTACAGTAAACATTTCAAAAAGTGCCTTCATACGCCACCCCTCACCCCCTGAATTTTCTCTCACAAGTGTTTCTCAGGACTGTGAAAAACTGGGATAAAACCACCAGTATTCTGTGAATACTGTGTGCTGAAGCGAGATTTACAAGGAACTTGATTTATGGTAACCAATTCTTAATGCTTTGAATAAAATTGTTTTCAGAATGTCCCAATATTTTAAAACTGATGAAGTGAGAGAAAGGTTACCTTTTGTAACTAAGTTTATTCAGCTTGGTTTGACCTTTTTCTGAGGTGTCTGAAACCATGTTTCTAACACCTGTTCATTTGTAGCATGAGATTATGTTGATTCAATTAAGCACATGAAAATTATTGATAATTCACCAGCTGCTTTTTGAGAACAAATTTAATCTTTCGAAAGAAGGGAGGAAGAGAGAGATCACACTTCAAGGTCCTTAGCAAATTGCAAAAATGAATCAAGCTGTGGATACTATGAATGTATGGCAAAACAGTTGAATAATCCAAAATTGCTAATATAATGGTATTGTTTTACTTGTGACAATATTACTAGGAAATCTTTCAACAATAACACAGGAAAATTGAAATTTCCAGTAAGTTATATTCTGTTTGTTTGTTTGAGACCCCTTCATTTTTGAAACCTCCCAGACTTACCTATTGGGTATATACACTATTAAAAACAAAATTGCATGGTAACGATAGCTGTTTAGAGTATCTAACATCACCCACCTAGGCCTTACCTCTCACCTGGGTAAAACAGCTTAGTTTCACAAGAGCAGTGAGTGGCCGCTATCTTCTGACTTCAGATTTACATTAGCATAGTGATAAGCTGCAAAATATTGAGTGCCAGCAGTCCCTTGTAAGTTACCTAAAAAGAGGCAATGGCTCTTACCACATATCTCTGCAACTTCACAAAGAATTTCTGCCAACAAATAAGCAATAAAGAATACACATACAATGCTCATGATATTTTATATTTGGATCTAGGTTTTGCAGTATTCTAATTAGATTATAGCATGAAAATTTAGCTAAATTGTCAAAATAACCATGTTTTTTAAAGTATACATGAGTTTGTTATTAAACAGATATAAACTAGTAACCTCTTTCAAATATGCAGGAAGGAAGAGCTGTTTCTTTCAGGTTTCTACATGGAAAGAGCTTTAAATAACTTCTCATAATTATAAGACATGCAATGTAGCAGGTAATAATTAACTTCTGTGAATAAAAGTTTGTGTGGCACTTTAAGATTAAAGAAAGTTCAATAAAACTTAGTTTGAAAAAAAAAAAATATACAAGAAGTCTATTTGTAATGTTCATATCCGGTGAGGGGGCAACTCCTATACATTACTATACAGTATAGTCTGCTATTTATATGAGCTTTCCCAACACTGAGATTTGATTGATAAAATTCAGTACTATATGATCTTATATCTTCTTTAAATCATCTTATTTTAAAGGGAATTTAGTACCTTTTCTGCCTTGCAGGTCTCACACCTGCCCGTGTTCAGAGGATGTTATTGGTGGCAGAGATTGCTCCTCACCAAAGGTAGTAACTCTAGCATTCAACAACTTCATACATGTATAAGTGAAAAGTGAATATCCAAACTAACAGACCCATGTTAAAAAATAATCTTTTGTACTTGAAAATGTTTTTAAATTCTGTGAGTATACAAAACAAATAATTGAAACCCCCATAGTATAGATTTTTAGAATGTGTGCTGAAGAATATGAAATTAATGCTATCAAGTGGCCACACCTAGAAAAAAATAGATGTTTTCCTCTTGACTGTTATTTTAACTTAGTTTGTTTCTATGTGGATTAACTATAAAATAGGCCATTAGCAACACATAGCAAAATGAGAAATTTTGGAAAGGAAGGTGAAAAACAAACATATAATTAGGAATCAGTTGTTGAAGTCTGGTCTTCCACATCCATACTGGTTTCTTTCATATTGACAATTAATTTTATCATTTTCTGTTTTCAGTTATCTTTCAGATAATAAAGTCCAACTATCTCTTTGTTTGATTAGATAACGGAGATTACTTAAGCTCTGTCTATTGTGTGGTTCCAGAATAAGTCCTAAATTTATAGCCACAATGATTATCTTTGTTCAGTGTTACCAGAGCTCTAGCTTTTTCCATTTGTTTGGTTTTGTCCATAAATTTTGTTTCTCCTTATGGTTGAGACCCATATTTACAAAATTATGACTAATTTAAAAGTCGATGAACTGACAAGTGAGAAAAAGAAACAATAACAAAAATCCGCCAAACAAAACTATAAACTCTTGGAAGAGAAAAATAAAATAAAGCAATAAAGAAGCTACATCTTATGTGTTTTGTATGCAGATCTTGGAATCTCTTATTTCTCTCACTGACAACCATAAACTTTGCTCATGAGCTACTGACACTCTGTATGTAACTCCATCAAGTCATCGCAATGTAATCCACCAAAGCCTGTCACATTAAATTATTTTAATCAGATTAAACCAATTGCCACAGTCAGTTGAAAGTGAAATTAAATTAAATCTGACTATTAATAACAAAGTGTAATAAGACAAAATATCTCTTAAAGATTAGTGGAAGTCTGATGAAAATAATTTTCCTCTTTTTTTACCTCATTGGTGATCAAATTAAACAATTTAACATTAATATTAAACAAATTTCTGATAAATTATTATAACTCCTTATGAGAGCTAGTTCATTTGGTTAATCTTGGAGCAATAAAATACTTAAAAAGAGATTCAGATATAAAATATACTTGTAAAAATTTTCAGTGCTTATTTAGAGATCATGACTGTTGAAATCTCAGGATAACAATTATTATTCCTCTTGTCTTAAAAGATTAAGATGATGAAAAAAAATTTTCCTTTTAAACAAAAATCCTAAGGATAATGTTCCATGATGGAGTTGAGATCTGAAAGTTCACTGCTCCCAAGAATGGCAAACTTGCTTTAAGGTCTTGTGTGTTTGTCCCTTTCTTTACAGTGGCTGTGGCACTCATTGGCACAGGTCAGCACATTCACCAGGAAAACCCTTTCTAATCAGAAGTCTACAATTTTTTTACAAGGTCCCTGACCTGATCCATACAGGTGGAGGTTCAGAGATGCTCCAGAGCCAGTGATTTTGAGAAGTTACTTCTGATAGTGCCAGTCAATGGAATCATATTATCCAACTTCACTCTAAAATCTTCATGGAGACTTTCAGTCACATCATAACTGAACAAAACTCGTTCAAAGCAACATGCAATCTATAATCTCTAATCTATAATCTATAGGTAAGATTTTTTTGTTATTTATTACTTTTTTATTCTAATTTCTACACTTCTTAATGTCTATGGTTAATGCTTAACAGAAACCAGATATTTCATGGTCCTGTAAAGCACTTTGAAAATATGAGAGATATTACAATTTGGTAGGAATTCAGGGCTTTAAGTGAACCTACTTAGAGATGGCAAGAAATTGAAGTCTGTTAAAAAAAGCTAGCATTCAAATACAAAAAGAGTGTGTTTTTAGTAGTATTTGATTCTTTTTTTAAAGAAATCTGTATAGATGCTTCTTTAGAATTTGGGTCAAAGTATTATTTAAGCCTCAAATAAAATTTGGGGTTAGCCCAACATGTTTAGTCTCCTCAGAACACTCTTCTCATTTTTATGTTTGTGTATTCATGACTGTCGTGGTTTTGATCTTGGCTAAGTGCTAGGCACTCACGGCAGCCACTTACTCGTTCTCTCTCCTGCTACAGCTGGGCAGATGAGGGAAGGAGAGGGGAAAAAAAATCAAGGGAATTAACTCAGAGGTCTATGAGTTGAGATAAGGAACCGGGAGAAAACGCTCCAAGGACAAACCAGGCTCAGCTTAAAAGTTGCAAAAAGTGAAAATTTATTACTACCTGAGTTAGAAGGAGGATATGAGAAATAAACTAAACCTTTAAAAGACACCCTTCTTTCTACTCTCCACCCCTCCCTCTCTCCCATCAACAGTGCAAGGGGGGCAGGGTGTGGGGGTTCAGGTCAGTCCGTTTCCAAGATCTTCTTCCCCTGCTTAGGGAGAGGAGTTTTTTCCTCTGCTTTTGCCGTGGGGTCTCTCCCATGAAAAGACAGTTCTCTGTGAACCTCTGTGGCATGGTTTTTCTTGTCCACGGAATGCAGTCCTCCAAGGACAAACTGCTCCAGCATGGAAGCAGGGGGCCCCTCTCTCTCCAACCGGGTCTCCCACCTGGACTGCAGTTTCCTCCGACATCCACCCGCTTCAGCGTGGTCACCTCCTTCACAAACTGCGGGACTTTTATCTCAGTCTCTGTCTCTCACTGGGCTGCACCTGCTACGGCTTCTCTGGCATCTGTGGCTCCTGCGGCTTCTTCCATGGCTGCTGCGGCTGCTGCGGCTTCCGACATCTCTCGCTCCAATGTTGGCACCTCACCCACGGACTGCAGGTGGCTCTGCATCCCTCATGGACCCCCATGGGCTGCAGGGGGGACATCCCGCCTCACCATGGGCTCACCACGGCCTGCAGAGGAATCTCAGCTCCCGAGCCTGGGGCACCTCCTCTCCTTCCTTCTCCACTGACTTTGGTGCCTCCATGTTGTTTTCCCTCACATGTTCTCACATCCTCCTCCTTCTCTAACTAAAAGCAGCTGCGTGTGCGTGTGTATTTTGTTTTGATTTTTTCCTTAAATATGTCATCACAGAGGCGTAACTAACCTTTCTAATTGGCCCAAACATGGCCAGTGGCATGTCCATCATCTTCAGAGCCATCAGAGATTGGCTCTGCTGGAAATGGTGAAGAACTCCAGAAAGTTCTCACAGGAGCCATCTTTATGGCCCCCTCCCTTCTACTAAAACCACAACAATGACATAAGAAAACACTTTTGTCTAATAATAGTTTAATACCTTCTTTTCTCATTAAGGCTGCTTTCTTCAAAGCTGTGTGTCTTTTTTTAGATGAAATTTTTTGTTGAAAAAATAAAGCTATCTGAAACCCAGCAAGAATATAGATTCAGTAAAGAGGCATACTTTGTTTTCTAGTGAATATTTAGAATTGATTTGCTTATTGTTTCTACTAAAAACTGTAATTAGATTTTTTTCCTTACATTAATAAGAATGGACATAGTTTAAAATTGTTTTAAAATTGGCACTGTGTCTGCTACTTAAAAAAACCAAGATGGACCCAACACAACAGTATTCTACTCAATACTTTCAGTATTTTTTAAACAGTCATCTGTATGAAACCCTAAACTGAGCAAACCTGAACATTAGTCACAGACACACAGTGATGGATTTGCCTTAATCTCTCTAACACTGACAATAATCTCCACCTACCAGAGCAAGGTATACCTGCTAAAATCTAAACTATTCTGCTTATTTAGAAAACTTTGTTGAGGTTGGGTCTGCTTTTAACAGGGAATCAAGGAACAACTTCCTGAAAAGAATGCTTAGACTAAGTTAAGAAATGTGTGTGAGACTCATAAAAAGTGATAGGACTTGTTTTCATCATAATAATCACTGGGAAGGAAAGTATAGGACTGGAAAATAAAATAAAATAAAATATATTATTTATGTTTAAGTTTACATCCTTTATTTATAGAATGTAAATCAAATGATGGCCAAGTAGGTCACCTAGGTGTGCAAAACTTGCATATAATTTATCTCTAAACAAATTAACAGGAAAACGAAAAAATAAATCAAGAAGAACTGTGAAATAGAAATAACAGTTCTTTGACTAAAACATTCAATTCTTTCAGCACTCCTTGAGACTGATAACCCTTTCAGTATGACCCATGTTCTTCTTTTTTTTCTTTTGCTGCTGGCTCTGCTGACACTTGCCTCCGTTGATTCTTCTGTATAATTATATAAAAGATTCCTCAAGAATATAAACTTTTCAATGGATTTAGCAGAAAACCTCCTGCTGATAAAGTAATCTTACTTCCCACAGAGTGAAGAACACTACAGCAGCTGAACAGCGATGGATATGTTGGTATTTGGGGTATGATTATGCTTGACTCTAATGGAAGAGACAGAAGATACTCAGCCTAGCTTTAATGAGAAAAGAGCTGAAAGAGCAAGATGATTTTATCACTTCTTTTTAAAATCTTTTTCTAAAGAAAATTAACATACTTAGACAGACTTAGAGGTAATATAGTGAAAAAATCAAGGTGACTAGTCTAGATTTAACCTAATACACCTACTATTAAAAACTATCTTGTCATGCTTAGCTTTACCTACTAGGCTTTGATTGCTGTCAGAAGCTAAGGTAATTCTTCAGCCATTCTTCTGAGCTAATCAACAAGCTCTAAAACACACACAAAAAGTCTAGGAAAACTTGTTTGTGTGTTACATATAGCACCAGAAGCTGAAGAAAAGTAGGAGGGTTTTGGTGAATTTCATTAATGGTTTTAATATTGTTTGCTGTTAAGATCACTTCATTTAAATTGAGATGTAGCCACTACAGTCTAAAAATTGTTGTGTTTTTTTTTTTTTTCTCAAAAGAGAGAAGGGAGTGGGAGTGCATTTACTATTCAACTGTCATTGTTTTGTGCTTCATTTTCTTTTATAAGACCTCAAAATCATATGAAGGTTTGATGAGTATGAAATTAATAGTGTTGTTGCTTTTCAAAGTAACACTGAAATGTTTCCCACATTAGACATAGGGTTTTTTTTACATAAGTGACAATTAAATAGATGGTAAATATATTTCTAAATGAGAATACTACTGCTAGGTTTACAATCAAATAGATAAGAATAGTTCACCAAGAATGGGAGGGTTCTACAACGACCATCTACTCCAACTCTCTGAGCAGGGCTGACCAATAGTTAAAGCAGGTTTTAAGGGCATTGCCCAAATGCCTCTCAAAACTGAGAGACTTGGGCCATCACCCACCTTCCTAGCAAGCCTGTTGCAGTTTTTGACCAGCCTCTCAATAAAGAAATGTTTCTTATTTGTGGCAGTGACTCAGCCTGCCTTCTCTATGAAAAGTAATGAAATAACTTTGATAGATTTTTCCCCACAGGATAGTGAATCTGAGGGAGATGGAGAAAGCATGGCTGGGGAATCCCCTGATCCTCCCACTTTTTAGCCTTGTCACTCAAAGGCTCTGTTCCACCCCTTTCCCCTCAGAGTTATTTTAATATGCATAAGGTTGTTTTAATATTCAACAAGTGCTGGAAAGTTCTGCCATTCTGTTATGTTAGTTGGTTAATTCAAATATGTTCTGCTCCTGTTCAGAACTTGTTGGATACCTGTCACTCCTCATCATTCTCTGATTTGTGGAATCCTGGACCCTCCCCTCTGTATCTGCCCCTTTCTGTTCCCCTTAAAACTCAGTGTAACCACCCCCCCAATGTCTTTTCTTGTAGCCTGTACCTTCCCACAATAAACTCTTGGGTGCTGCTACAGAAGAGTCAGTTCCCACTTCTTTATTCCCGCCTCCGCTATTTTAATATCAACCACTCTGCCTCACTGCTGCGGAGTTGATAGCTAGGTAAAAAGCATAAACAAAAAACTTCACCTCTGGAGCAGTTTACCTGACCAAGCGCTTTCTGTTGCTCCGCAAGGCTCTCTAGGCAGCCTCTGCGGTCCAGCGTTACTTATTGTCATATATGAATGTCCCTTAGTGCAGTTTTAAACCATAGCCTCCCATCCTGTCACCGGATACCAGTGAGATCAGCACCTCCCTCTCTACCTCCCCTCCTCAGGGGGCATCGTGCAGAATTTATCCTCTACACTGATCTAATTGCAAGAATGGGATATTGACCAAATCAAGGTAAATCTAAGCCTGGTCAAGAAATTAAATAACAGATTGCAAGACTGATGGCATTAAGTCAGACCAAAAGTACACACCCAGTATCTTTTTCCTAGCAGCAGGAATAAGCAGACACTGCAGAAGGAAGAATGGAGTAAGCATATATGAAATTTCCTGAATTACTTCACTGCCTTTTATTGTTTAAATTTTTTTTTCATTTCAGGAAATATCTTGAATCAGGTGTGCTTTGCCTATTTAGTAATGCTTAATAAACTTTTCTTTCACAGAACTATCTAATAAGCCCTTGGACCTATTTAAATTTTTACAGTCCACAGCAGTCTTTGACAAAGAGTTTCCTTATTCTACTACATATTACATGAAGGGAAAAAAACCCAAAAAACTTAAAAACTAAGGTTTTGTTCTGAACCTACCTCCCATTAGCTTTATTTGATAGTAGATAGGAAGGAAACAGGAATGACTGATCTCAGTTAAACTGTCTATGGCACTCATGATTTTGTGGATGTTTATTAAATCCACCACCTTATTATTCCATACAGGTTCCTGTTTGGTTCTGCCCTATTAAATCATTACTTGTATGGAAATGTTTACACATTTTTAATCAGAGGCTGTACCCCTTCCTGAACTTTTTACAATTCTACTATATCATTTTGAGGTGCGAGGACTAGGGTTGTATAGTATTCAAAACATGTGGGAAACTCAAAATTATACAATAGAATAATGACATTTCCTGTTTCATTCTCTATTTCTTTTCTCAGGTTATTTGCAATTAGTGTAAAAAGTATTCTTCCAACACAAATCTATGATAATGTTCTGCAAGAGAAGGCCGCTTACTTTTGCCTCCCCTTTCTAATTATTTATTTGTTTGTATATCCAGGTATAATTAGTGTGTGTGCCCAGGTGCTGGCTACTGTGAGAAGATACCAGAAGCTGCTCCCATGTTGGACAGAGTCAGTTCCAGCCAGCTCCAAGAGAGTCACACCTTTGGCCAAAACTGATGTCAGCAGTGATGTTGCCAGTGCCTCTGTGATAACCTGTTGAAGAAAGGGTAAAAATGCTGTGCAGCAACTGGGAGTGAGAGGAGTGAAAACATATTTCTCTTCATCCTAGCCTGTTTAACTGGCAATAAATTAAATTAATTTCACCAAGTCTGTTTTGCTCATGAAGGCAATTGCTGAGTGATCTCCCTATCCTTATCTCAGCCCATAAGTGTTTGGTTGTGTTTTATTCTCTTGAGAGGGAGGAGGGATAGAGACTCTTGCTGGCCACCTAGCTGTCAGCTATGCCAAAACCTGCCACAGAGAGAATTTTGTCGATCTCCTCTGACATCACATTTATCATTTCCCAGTCCTAAGGTGCAACAGCAGTTTTGAAGAGAGAAGTTACACACTACCATTAGTAATTTAGCTATTTCACCCTTGAGTTATCTTAGAACACTTGAGTGAATGCCATGTAGTCCTGCCAATTTCTTACTGCTTATTTCGTCAGTCTGCTTCATAACCCCTTTTACAGCCAATTTCAGGCACAACTGCTGAGTCTCCAATGAAAAAGGGTCCCAGTGAAAGAACCTCCCTGATTTTTCCACAGTGAACACTGATGGAAAAAAGACATTTGGCTTCTCTGTGGTAGCTTTGACTTATTTGAAAGATTGTTTTATATCCAAATTGTCATCTGAGTTCTTTTTAAGATTTCATTGCAAACTTCTTATAGAACATCTGTTTGAAAAAAATTATATAGTATTTATTTAGGAGGTTTTTTAAATTTTTTGCCAAAACTCTTTTTTGGGATATCTTTGAAGATGTGTGCAAAACCAGCAAATTTGTCATCCTCAAACATTTTCTCAAAATGCAATAGCCATTCATTCAGATTAGTGTGCATTCTCCAGTTCTCCATGTTAGAGGGCAATATTCAATAGCCCTTTCTTGTTTTGTGTAGTTTTTAACCTCTGGAAATCTAAAACATGCCAGTCTGGGAAGAACTTTTGTGCTTGCATTGCCAGACACCGAGCAACAGAGGATCAGGCCCATTTTTGCTTACATTTACCATTCATTAGTCACAATTGTTTTGGACTTTTGAGTACAATTTTTTTTCTGCCTATCTAGTTATATTAGTCCCCTAACCACAAGTCATGTCATTATTAAAATTATTCCCCAAAGCAATTCCTGTAGTAAACAACATATCTAGGATTGCCACTTTGCAGAAAATGAATCAGCAATTCTGGTGATAAAATGACGCTGAGTTTTCTGCCAATTTTGGTGAATATCGATGAAAGAATGATGTATCATCCCATGTGGTGGACAGTGATTCCTGTGATAAAAATATATTTGCAGCCCTAAATTTCTTCCCATCTTCCTAGCTTAATTTAATTTACCAAGTCAAAGGAAGTTGGCCATTTTTAATTACTTAGCCCTTCATACCTAGACTAGCAGAGCATTTCAGTAGTCAGAGCAGCTGGGGGCCAGTGTATCCTGCACTGTCTATCAGAGGACCCACATAGCTGCTATGAGTTCTGCTGTTCAGTGATGCAGCACAATGAAATGGTTTACCAGACAGACACAACTGGAATCAAGCAGTACTTCAGCATTATGTCCCCCACAATGGGAAAGATTCTGAATTCTATGAAACTGTTACTTCTGGTATACTGAGAGCCCTTGTCTTAGGATAAAACAGTGATGACTTGGTGATTTTTTAGCAGTTGGAAAAGTTACTGTCTCAGGAGGCATATTGTCTTACTGATCATTTACCTATACAGCTATATAGAAATACCCTAAAATTCTTATTTTGACACACAAACTAATCAATATATGGGGGTACTGCAGAAGTCAAGGTACAAATCTGGTCTTTAGGTATGATCATGAAATTTCATTCTAGTAGAGTTTGTGCTGACACCAAAGATCCAGTAAAAATCTGTGTATAGTGTTTGCAATCCAAGAGTTCGGCAGCAGTTCAGCTACAGGGGTGACTTCCATGGAAAGAGACCAGGAGTTTTCCCTGTATTCAACAGAGCCAATACCATCCAAGCCAGACAGATAGAGCCAAAACAGACCCACCCCCGGCCAAAGCTAAGGCCATCAGTGACAGTGATAGTGTCTCTGCGATGGCCTGTTTAAGAAGGGGAAAACAAATTGCTGCCAAGCAGGAGCCAGGGAGAGGAAAGAGAATATGTGAGAGAAACAGCCTTGCAGACATGCAGGCCAGTTAAGAAAGGGGAGGGGGCATCCGGGCACAGAGATTCCTCTCCAGCCTCTAGACAGCTCCGTGCTGGAGTTCTCAGATGCCTGAAAGAGACCATGACCCTGTGGGAACCCCATGCTCAAGCAGGCTCCTGGCAGGACCTGTGACCCTGTGAAGGAGAGGAGCCCAGGATGGAGCAGTTTTAGTGGCAGGACTTGTGAGCCCACAGGACCCATGGTGGAAGAATTTTTTTCTGAAAGACTGTGCTCCGTGTAAGGGATTCATACTGGAGCAGTTCATGAAGATCTGCAACCTTTGTGAGGGACCCCACAATGGAGTAGAAGAAGACTGTGAGGAGGAAGAAGATGTAGAGACAACATCAATGAACTGACCACAGCCCCCATTCCCATCCCCCTGTTCTACTGAGAAATCATGAGTGAAATACAGGAAGAAAAGATGGTAGGGGGAAGGTATTTTACAATTTGGTTTTATTTCTTCTTATTCTACTCTGATTTGATTGGTAGCAAATTAAATAAATTTTGCCAATACAAGTCTGCTTTGCCCATGATGGTAATTGGTGAGCAATCTCTTCTTGTTCTTATCTCACTCCTTTCATTATGTTTTCTCTCCACTTTCCAGCTGATGGGGGGAGTGCCAGAGCAACTTGGGTGGACACTTGGCATCCATGAGTGTTTACCCAAAAGTATCAACCCACCACAGCCTGGCTTCAGGAGTAGGCCCTAGGCTCCTTTTCTTTTCCTATAGATACATGTCTGGTTTTACATTGGTACTAGTTTTGGCTGGGGTAGGGTTAGTTTACTCCACAGTAAGTAACATGGGTCTGTGTTTTGGATTTCTGCAGGAAATAGTGTTGATAGCACAGAGATGCTTTTGTTATTGCTGACCAGTGCTTGCACAGAGTCAAGACCTTTTCTGTTCCTCTCCCCACCTCATCAGTGATGAGGCTGGGGAGGCACAAGGGCTTGGGAAGGGACACAGTTGGGATAACTGAGCCCAGCTGACCAAAAGGATATTCTAGGCCATATGGCATCATGCTCAGCATATAAAGCTGGGGTAAAAAGGAGGACGACTGGCATGAGTGATGGCATTTGTCTTCCCAAGTAACTGTTACACATGATGGAACTCTGCATTCCTTGGGATGACTGAATACCTGCATGCCCTTGGGAAGCAGTGAATGAGTTCCTTGTTTTGCTTTACTTCTTTGCATAGCTTTTGCTTTCCCCATTAAACTGTCTCTATCTCAACACACAAGATTTCTGGCTTTTATCTTTCTGATCCTCTCTGCCATTCCACTGTGGGGAAGTGAGAAGCTGCTGTGTGTCTTAGCTGACAGCCAGTGTTAAACGCCTATAACTAAGTAAGTTAATTTTACATTTTTTCTTGCTTTTAAAAAATATACATTTTATTTAAAAATACATGTGAAGTTCAAAAGCAGTTGATAAACCAGAAAACTCACCCAACCAAATGTAGTTTCTATGATTACATTTATTGTTCCTAAAAGTTTTTCCACTTAACAGAATTGTGTAGTATGAAAATTAAGCTCTTAAACCTAATCCAGATAAACTGGCATATACTATCCTTGTTTGCAGAAACTGATGATTAAAATCTTGTTTAAAATTATAAGTCTTGTAGCTAGAAGCCAGAAGGAAATTGTTTCTGTCAGTAAAATAATTTTTCTGATTAAAATTGTCTTCAATCTTCTTCCTATCCCAGTACAAGAGACAATTACAGAATTTCACTAGAGGGAAAGATCAATATTAAGACTTTCAAATCTGGATTAAATATGTTAGTCCTACTTTTCTGTGCCTCTTAAAGACATTTCCTTCAGAAGGTATTTGGAGTGATTACAACTACATAATAAACTCAGTTTAATACACTATTGTGCTACTTGTTATGTACTTCTGCAGTGTGTGTGAAATATTACCAAATGAAAGATTAATTTTATGTTAATTTATTGCAAACACAAATGACTGCAAAATAAGCAAGATTAAAGAGGTTTCAAATCACAAATTGTGGACTAAGATACAGTTTCTCCAAGTATGTTTCTTCCATGTAGTAATTAATAGAGTGAACCTTGCCATCTAACTTTATTAACTTGTACTTTTGCATATTCGTATGAAAACCATTCTGCAAATGCCTTTGATGGAGATTCTTTAAGTCATCTTAAATCACCCATCTGCAACACAGTGGTATTAATGTTCATGGTCCTCTCTTGTTTGCATTAACTAATATACAGAGTGTGATTTCTGATATACATACTATCAAAATATTTCAAAAGAATATGTAAAAAACTAGTAAATTCATAAAACTTAAAAACTTTTTTTTGTCCTAATATTTTTTACTGATTTCCAAGAGAAGAGTGCTAATATACTCTTTGAAAATGCATGAAAATAATAAAACCCGTGTACCTCTAGACAACAAGACTTACATTTCAATCTCTATAACTATTATATCGTTCTCTACAGAGGAGACTATGTTTCCTGAATCCTATTATTCTCTTTAAATAACATAAGATGATTTAATTGCTTAGGTGAAATAATGGTATTTGATGTTTAAACAAGTATAGAAATAAATGAGTGATATTTCTAAATTCAGTCATCTGTCAATGATTTGATTAAATAATTTAATAGTTGTCTATTTGTTATTTGTAGAAAGAAAGTACTTAGTTATATAGCTTCAAATAATTAGGAAATTATGTAAGTTCTTCACAATTTCAATTTATTTTTTGACTCTTTTAAAATACTGTATTGCAGTCACATTATAATACTTCACAGAAATCAAGAACACCAAGGACAATATGAGGAGTAGTTAGTACCCTAGAAGACTGCTCAGGATCCATTCAGACAGACTTCTGCAGGCTGAGGAAATGGGTAAGCAGGAACACAGGAACACCACAAAGATCTACAGAACAAAAGGCATGATGCTGCCCCTGGGGAGGAATATCGCCATGCGCCACTGCTGGCTGGGGACGGATCAGCTGGAAAGCTGCCTCCTGAGCTGCATTAGGCAGAGCACTGATAGCATGCCAAAGAAAGGTGACCTTTACCCTCTGCTTATCATTGGTGTGACACATCTGGATGCTGTGTTCATTTCTGGGCTTTCCAGTACAAAATATACAGAGATTCACTGGAGCTAGTCATGCAATGACCAGAAAGATGATTAAAGGACTGGAGCATGTGACAAAGTTCAGAGTTCTCTGTGTGTTCAGCTTGAAGAGGTACCGGGTTCTTTTCACAACGTGGATAAATAATTGATGGGAGAAATAAAGACACAGAGCCAGACTCACATCAATGATGATCTAGCAAAACAGAGGAAGAAAAGGGCACAAACCAAAATACAGTAAATTCCTCTTAAACATAAGGGCAAAAAAACCCCCAACACTGTAATTGTGATCAATCACTGAAACAGGTTGTCCTGAGATACTGCAGAATCTCCATCCTTGCAGATATTTAAAACATGACTGGACACACAAAAAATATCATTATTCCTCTATTTACCTGCTAGAGCTCAAGTCGTCTAAAGTACTCTTTTCCAATAAAATATGACATATATCAAAATGATTGTACTTCCTTTGTCTCCTTTCAAAGATGTTTCCAGTGTTGCCTCTTACACACCCTAAACCAAAATAAAATGTAACAGAAATAACAAGGCTGCCTCTTCTCTTTTATTTTTCTTTTTTCTTTTCTTTTCTTTTCTTTTCTTTTCTTTTCTTTTCTTTTCTTTTCTTTTCTTTTCTTTTCTTTTCTTTTCTTTTCTTTTCTTTTCTTTCTTCTTCCTCTCCTTCATGAATTGGATGCATAATTTTCAGTTTCCATATACACAAACTATCAAATCTAGGCAAGTAGTAGAATGAAAGATTAGCAGTGAAGCTCTATTACTTGTGTGAGGAATGGAACAAGTCTTCATTCCTACTCAAAATTCTACAAACAAAATAAATTAGCAGTGTCACCATCAGACATGGTATTGATTTACAGAAGAGGTGATGACTGACTAAAACCTGACCACTGGCTGTGTAAACAGGGCCAGATTTCTGTCCAGGAAACAGACATGAATGGCAAGTGAATGACCATGATCCTTAACTAAACAAAAATTATCAGAGTTATTTGCCTCAAAAAAACCTTTACTTTAGCCACAAACTGTTCAAAAAATCACTTTAGTTTTTTTAATAAAGTCCCTCTATCATTTTAATTTTTTCTTTTTGCTATCACCAGCTTTGGTAGGAAGCAGCACAAATACTGTAGTATGAAAAATAAGTAAAAAAGGAGAAACAGCTGTTTTTAGGTGAGTTGTGAATGGCATTCCTAGCAAAACCAGTGGAAACAACAAACATTGAGTATGGAAAAAGGCTTCATGCTTTATGAAGCCTTTCTGAAAAGGCTGTTCCCCTCATCAGCAAGGAATCACCCAGCTCTACTTCTCACACCACAAACTTGTCGTATCTCATACACACTTCCCTGAATCCATCTCAACTGAAAGTTTAGGCATTTGGAAACCATTTTCCCATGGTCCTACAGTTCCATGTTGTCACACAGTGACATTTCACCCACAGAGGAGTTCATGACATTTTAGACTATCTTATATCCAGAGGAAAGACCAATTGGAACCAATTTGTCAAAGTCTGGAGACTTTTTTCTTTTTTTTTTTTTTTTTTCAATTACACATAGGAAATGCTGTTAAGTTATAAGGAGAAGTAAGAATATTAATGTTAATCACAATGGAGTTAGTTATCAGAAATTCAAGAGTATAAGATGGCTACTTCTGAGGTAGAGGAAATTTCAGTAGGACAATCACAGATTTATTGTATGATCCAGTTTTCTTTGGGGTGAAATAATCCAAAGTCTGGTCTTTAATCCTTGTTCTATAAATTTCAGTGACAAAATTAACTGAAATGACTGGTCTCAGCAGGCAGAACCTTTCATGGGCACAGGAGTCAGGTATGCTGGATGTTGGATTGCTCTAGTGCTGACCTGTTGCTATCTAAGGGAATGAGATACACACTGCCACGGCTTTTCTCCCTGAAGAAAAAGGAAAAGTTGAATCTTTTTAAGGCATCACATTTCTTTGGATTCTTTTTCCATATATCTTGAGGACAGAAAAAGAAGAAGAAGGAGGATGTATTAATTGGTTATTTAACCCTATGGTCTTGTGATACCTCTAGTTAAATGTCTAATATGGATAGAAGACAGAATTTAATACAAGTGTAGCCTTTCTGAAGTCCTTCCCTGTATCTTTCATTCAGCTACCCCTGTAAATTCATATCTGTTTCTGGAGTTCTTTATTACCTTTTCTGTGTAATTAATAATAATTTTTCATTCAACATACATTTCATTTCTTTATGAGTCAGAATCCACTTGCCCTTTCTCTTTGGAGTGGTTGAGTTCTGGTCAATGGAGGCTTAGAATTCAATGGAGACTGACTCAGGTTCTTGTCCATGAGAACAAGGTTCTTGATTCTTACACTGTATTCTCATTTCATGTGTTGATTTGCAATTTTTTTTTCTCAATCTCCCATATTTCTGCTTCAACAGCCCAAATTTAAGTTGTTTTCCTATTTCATAATTCTGTGCTGCAAGCAAAAGTAAGGCAAAATCAACAACTGTGACTAGCAAATAAAAGATTTTTGGCTTGTCATAAGAAAAGTACACGCAGTTATTCCTCAAACTTTGACAGAGATACTTTCTTATGAACCAAATCTTTTGAAATGAAACAGTGGATCTTTGAAAGTAACTCTTTGATCAAATTCAGTAATGCTGCTTCACATTATAGTTTATTGTTGTTATTTTTAATGAATAAATACTTACTCCTTCCTTATTTTTTCTTTTAATCCTGGGAGACTAATCCTAGATTTTAATCCTAGGATTGTCTACCATTTCTGATGTTGCTCTTTATGCAAATAAAAATCATTCATGACATTAAAGTAGCTTAAAATCATGAAGCAAATCTGGGTGAGATGGGATTTTTTTACAATTATGTTTGGCCAGGAATATATAGAAAAAAAATACTTGGATATGTTTTTTATTTACTTGGTGTTATGTCTCCAAAGTTTCTTTGATTGAAAGAAGGAAAGTACTTCTTTTGGGCAGAAGTGAAAATCTATTTATTAGGGCTCTGACTAAAAGCATTTGGTAAGATAGTAAAATCTACTGGAAACAGACCCAGTGGAATTCACGCATTTTGGAAGAAAGACAAAGGGAGAAGAGATATGGCAGATATGATATTGAATAAAGTCTGATACTCTGAGGCTTTTACTTGTCTGACTGTGATGGTTTTGTCTGGGGTGGAGTCAACTTTCTTCCCAGTGGCTGGTATAGGGCTGAGTTTTGGAATTTTGCTGAACACAGAGTTGATAACAGAGATGTTTGGGTTATTGCTGAGCAGGGCTTGCACAGAGCCGAGGCCTTTGCTGCCTTTCATGCGGCCACACTGGTGAGTACATTGGGGGTGCATAGGAGGTTGGGAGGAGACACAGCCTGGACAGCTGACCCCAACTGAACAAAGGTATATTTCATACCTTATCATCCTCACTATATAAAACTGGGGGAAGAAGGACGAAGAGTAGAAAATTTGGACTGATGCTGTTTGTCTTCCCAAGTTGTTGTTAATGTCATGAGGCCCTGCTCTCCTGGAGGTGGCTGAACACCTGCCTGCCTATGGGAAGCAATGAATTCATTCCTTGTTTTTCTTTCCTTGTGTTTGCATCTTTTGCCTCCTCTATTTAAGTGTCATTATCTCAACCCATATGTTTTTTTAGATTTTACTATTCCAGTTCTCTCCCCGGTCCTACTGCTGAGGGATTGAGCAAGTGGCTGTGTGGTGCTGGGTTGTTGGCTGGGTTTAAGCCAAAACACCTACATTATCTTTTACTAGACACTGGTATTACATCTAAGATAAAACTAGTTTGATCACTCCTCAATAAGTTCAAAATCCACAGCAGTTTTCAGCCCATTTTATGCTCAGTGTAAGCATACTGACAGGTAGGAGGTGTAACAGCCTCAGTGATTCACTTTTAATCCACAGTTGGAAGTTTCATAAAGCCCTCAGGAAAGTCCTCAAGAAGGAACTCAGGCAAGCAATGAAGGACAGAAATATCCAGTTACCATAAAAAAGTATTTTTCATAGAAACATACAACATCCTATATCTCTCCATCCTTAAATGAGATCAGCAAAATAACTTAGTTGATGAGCCTGGGGATTGTTATTCATAGCTCCACTTTGTTCTGAAAATCATGGATTCAATAAAACATTGTTTTATCACAAGTTCCTTTACATGTTGTCTTCTGACAATTCTTGAGTATTCCAGAAATGAAACTACCTTGATATTTTTCCCATAGGCTTTATAAACGTCCCTTTTGCTACATTAATTCTCTTTAAAGAAATTACTTGTGCATCTGTTTATAAGCAAAGCACCTAAACTCTCAATAAAAATAGAAAAAACTGAAAATTGCTTGGCAGAGCCATTGTAACCTAAAGGATGTTTCCACCCACTCTTGAGTAGAAAACTGGAGACTGGCCATCTGTGTTTCTCTTTACATCTTCTGTACAGATTAGATCTCCAGTGAAGTTTAGACTCCCAAATCCATGTACATATCTATATATAAAACCTTAAGTGTGGTAATCCTAGCCTCAGAACTGATCCCACCCCTGAGACGTTTTTCTTTTACTCAGATAAAACCAACTAGTAGTGTTTGAAATGTCCTTTCATATCATAGGCATCTGCATAGAACTCAGATGACCAAGAGGTATTTTCAGTCTTCAGCAATAAGTGAAGACCAGAGGGAATACCTTTCCAGCACCTAAATTAAATTGAATTCTTGTATTTAAGAAACTGAGTCATGCCCAGTATGTTTATTTAATGTAAAACTTTTATCTCATAAATGAAAAATTCAAATGCAAAAGAATCCTGTTGTAGTTGCTACTTAACACAATGAATATCCTTCTTCGTTCAATTTATGTCAGTCATTCCTGTTTAAGATATTCTTCAGGACAGACATATTCCTTGCTTTGTGGTTCAAGCACTACCATCCTATGGAATGGAACCCTTGAGCAGCAGAGAAAAACAGAAGGAATATGGTGTGGTTGTGACATTTGGGTGAAAGCTAAGGGATGAAGGTACTAATTTCTCTTGATATCAAGCACAGTGAGAGATTATTGTAATACTTAAAAATATTTTTTTACCTTTGGCCATTCTGTGGAATCTGGGGAAAATAAATGGGAAAAAGCCCTGTCTTCTCTTTCTGAGGGTCATACACTCATAACAAAAACTCTCATGGGTCTGGAAAGTGAAATTTGCAATGTGCCCTCTGAAAAGTTTACATACTATTATGAAAATGTACGTCAGTTATTCCTGATTGTGCATATTAAGAAATCATCACACCTAGGTGTTCATTAGTCTTGAATTATGTTCAGAGATATAAAAGAAGAAAATTCTTCCAGGAAAATCTAAACCTCTGTGGTGTGGGATCAAAATTATCCTTGGCATTATAAGAAAACTCCTCACAGTCTTAATTTTCCACTAACTGAGGCTTTATTTTCTGCTCCCTCACCCCCCCATTTTTTTTTTTTTTAATGTGTTAGTTGATGCTTCTTAACCTTCATCAGCATGAAAAAGAACTTAATAGTTTGGTATATTTATTCAGTGGATTCTTCTATAGATCCTTTTATAGACCTTTTATAGTCAGCAATTCTGTGAGACTTTATCAAGAAGAAAAGAGCAAAGAAATATAAGGTCTTATAATTAGCAACATATAAAAGAAATTATAATGAGTGTACATAAGGTTAGAATGCAAATCTTCCCTATGTCTTTGTAGATGAAGGTGTTGGGAATCTGTAGTTAATCCATGGAGATTTTACTAATGAGCCAACAGGACAATAACAATTCAGCAGATATTTAATAAATACTTAAAATATGTTTATACATCTGTTGCTTTCTCTTTTGTGACTTGTAATTAAAATGGCTATTGTATCTCTCTTGGGCAGAATTGTTTTGAAGGCAACACAAGCACTGAGAAAGACAGAAGAGAATGAACTGCTGGGTTTAGAAGAATTGCTCTCTAGGTAGATCTCACACTGGCTTTGCTGTAGTTTGGAGAGTTTTATTCTTTCTTGCCTCAGTTACTTTTGCACAATTATGTTAAGCAACCTGCTGTCAACAATTTGTAAACCATTACTCATGGATTCTTTTTTTTTTAGCTGTTTTATTTTTTCTGTTTTTTAAACAAGTAAATAAATCAGTCTAGAAACATCCAAACAGAAGGTTTCACCAAGAGTTAAATAGCTACAGAAAAGTAAAATATGTCAGTGTCACATAATGAAAAACAGGTAGTCCTTTCATACCTAAAGAATGGAAAACTGAAAAGTTTAGTCATGAACTTTCTTCAAGACTTTTAATGCAGTGCTTATATTTGTAGTTCTTCTAGCACTTTCAAAGCATGAGCTTCAGCAAAAACACATTTTACCAGAGGACCTTTTCATCAATGGTTATTTCTTACCACATTGCTGTTCTTCACAAAGCATTCTATGTTCCATGTATCAAGAATTGTCAATACAGAAATTGATATTTGGAACTGCATGACAATTATCTCCTCAGCTATACTCTCTGCAAAGTTAACCTCAGTTTGATTCAGAACACACAATTTGAAATTACCATCCAAAAAAAGTATCTCAAATATAACATCAGCTGAAAATTATATTTAAAACAGAAAATCCATTAGATCAGAAACCTCTCTTTTAGCATTTGCCAAGATAATAGTCATAAAATTGCTTCCTTCTGCATATCTCTAACCAAGAACTTAATGTGTTATTTCTTTCAAGAATACCCAAATTTAAAGTTAGCAACTTTACGGATAATAAATTTTACCTAGAAATTTTGTTTTGTTTTGTTTAATATCTTGCCTCTCATACTGCATGGCTACTATTCTCTTGCAGGTGGATGTGAATTTGCTCTGCCACTGAGGAGCAGAAACCTTTTTCAGCAGTGGTACTGTTACAATATCATCTGGACTCCTCACAACTTCTATTTTAATCCTTTTCCTTAGAAAAGTACCTGACCATCATAATTTTAACCTCAAGGTCTGAGCTGAAAGAAAAAATAATTTAAGACATATTGACTGGGGAAAGATCCCTTCTTTAATTTTTTCATATATTTGTGGGGCCTTTAGATTATTTTATTTTCATCCTTGGAGTATTTACATATCCTAGCTGGAAGTTAAAAGGTTTGGTTTTCAATGATCTACTCCACCAAGAAATTGGTAGTCAGAATTTAGCATTTATATGGGCATATATATTTCATAATCTTATAATTATGAAATGGCTGAAGGGATTTTCTTTGAAGGAATTTTCTTCTAAGGTTCCAGAAACATTTGCTTTAGGAAGGAAGCCAAGCATGAACAGAAATAAACTTTAAGAAGTTTGTTTTATTAAGTCCAAAAAAAGTTTAATAAGGAAGGAGGTCTATTATATAGCAAATTTGAATTTAGATTTTATTGCTATTGAAAACTGTCACTTTACAAAGAAATGTCAATTTCTTTCCCAGGAAAGAACTAACTTCTTCATTTAACCTTTATTTTTAATGAGAACCCATTTCCCATAAATAGCAACAATTATCTCTCAATTACTGTCTTCCACCTTGATTCTGAAAACGACAGCAGATTTTATGTGCATACAATATCTATCTATATATTATTTAGGCATAATTCATACTAAAATGTTTCATTTACAATACATCTGGAATGCAGGTTCAAATGTAGCTTTAATCTGAAAAATGACTGCACAGATTGATGGTTAAATTGACTAATAGTAGAACAAAATGACAGAGGATTTATCATAATAAATGCACATAAAGGATCCAAAATAAAGATAATGCAGCATAATGAGACAGAGAAAAAGGGATTATGTGGAGAAGGAAATAATAGGCAATATATTTAGTCTCAATTTCTCTGTTCTCCTCAGCCTCTCATGCAAGTAAAACTGAAATCACACAGTAAACCATCCAACTTGCAACTTTTTTGTTTCCTGTTTAAGAATCTGAAACATTGTCTGCATACAGATGCAACAAATCTGCATAAACTCACTCATCAACACATGCCTTTTAATGTAATAAGGACTTTCCTCCATGTCTTTTCAAGACTTTTCCATTTGCCAGGACAGTGAAATTGATAATGTGTACCTGTCTATTTGCACTTCATGCAATGAGGTAATGCTTTTTCCTCTGCAATGAAGTGTTCATTACTTCAGAAAGGAGCCTCGAGAGCTTTCATGAGATCCCTATTGGAACCACTTGTTCCCTCTCCACATGTTATGAACAGCCATCTAATTTGGAGTCTGGCTTTCAAAAAGTTCAAATCATGTGCAGTAATGAGGAAAGAAAAATAGTAACTTTTGATATGCTGTATGATGTTGGTAATGAATAATTAGTTTTTTTCCATAGTTCTTGATTTTTAGTGCACTGTTGTTCACTGCTTGTTCTGCACTTTGCCAAACTTGTGCTATATTCTGATGTTACAGTATTTTTACACGGATCCAGACTCCTTATGTGTACTTCCAAAAAGTCCCTCTTCAGCGTTCCTGCAGGTTCCCATTAGGTACTGAAAGTCTGCAAATAGGTCACCTCGAAGACTTCTTGTACATCATTTTTCATGACTCTTATGATCACTACTTTTTCCACTTTTTCTGCTACATCTAGGAAGGTGCTGTCATGCTTTTCTATGCATTTTTTACACACCATAAATTATTTGGGTTTTCTGTATTTTTTCTTTTGTCACATTTTTATTTTGTTTTATTGCTTAATCAGGATTATCTTCATTCTTTCCTACCTGATTTTAGCATTTATTTTTTACGTAAGGAATAAACTCATTTCATAAAATCATTAAGCTGGTTTTCTAATGTAAAAGTTTTTCAATCATTCTGTCCTCTAATAGGTTTAAATGTATCTGTTTCTTTCATTACTTTTTAACCTGATTGTTTTTTGGTTTTGTTGTGGGTTTGATTTTTTTGGGGAGATGGGTGGTTTCCCAGTTGGATTCAACAGAAGATCTAAAATATAAACTAGGATCCTGTGTTATGTCAATTGAGGAAAAAGACATAGTGGGAGTTCATATCTTGTCAGACATGAGTTTGAAATTAGGATGTCTAGATGTAGATGCATACATATGGAAATCTTCTTATATTCTAAATATTTTGTAATAGCCCAAGGAAACATACTCCATACATTAAATTATACATAAAAAACAATACACTTATTCCCAAGTTAGATACCTAAAGTACAGGCAAAAACCTCAGTTGCTGTCCTTATCTTGAACTGAATCCTGTCTCTGAGAATCCACAGTTATAAGTGTTGAAGCCAAATGAAATTTCATTGCTGCTCAAAATCAACTACAAGACAAAATCCATTCAGAAAGAAGATTGAATTAATTTTATGCTCCAGGAGTGCTGCTGATAACTTCCTGACACGGGTGACCAAGGAGCAAAAAAACACAAAATGCTCTGCTGGACCTGATACTTACAAACAAGGAAGAACCGGCTTTAGATGTGAAACCTGGGAGCAGCCTTGGCTGCAGTGGCTGTGAAATAGTGAATTTCAGGGGTAAAAATAGCAAATTGAAGGATCACAGCCTTGGATTGAAGGGGAGCATAATTTTCCCCACTCAGGACTCTGCTTCCAATAATCCCATGGGAGATGATTCTGAAAAGCTGTCTGATTTTCAAGGATCACCTACTCCAAACTCAAACATCTCTGCTCTGCCTCCTACCCCAGTGGCACAAGGAGACAGGGAATGGGGGTTATGGTCAGCAGTTTCTCCACTGCTCAGGGAGAGGAGTTGTTCCCCTGCTGCATGATGGGGTCCCTCCCATGGGAGACTGTTCTCTGTGAAGTTCTCCAACATGACAACAACAGTTCCCTGCAAACTGCTGCAACGTGAGCCCATCCCATGGGCAACAGCTCCCCTCAAACTGCTGTAGTGGGGGTCACTCTTCCACAGGGCACAGTCCTCCAGGGACAGGCTGCTCCAGACTGGGATCCTCTATCCACGGGCCTCCTGTGGGGTGAGAGCCTCCTCTCAGACATCCATCTGCTCTGGCCTGGGGCTCCTCCATGGGCTGCAGGTGTATCCCTGCATCCCCATGGACCTCCATGGGCTGCAGGGGCACAGCTGCTTCAGCATGGTCTGCACTACAGGCTGCAGGGGAATCCCATCTCCAGTGCCTGGAGCACCTCCTGCCCCCTCCTTCTCCACTGACTTTGGTGTGTGCAGAGTTGTTCCTCTCACAAGTTCTCACTCCACTGTTCTTTGACTGCAATTACCACTGTGAAATAACTTTTTTTTCTTTCTTCTTAAATCTGTAATTACAGAGACCTTACCATCATCTCTACTTGGCCTAGCCTTGGCCAGAAGCTTGTCCATCTTTGGACCCACCAGGGACTGGCTCTGCCAGACATGGAGGAAACTTCCAGAAGCTTCTCACAGAAGCCACCCCTGTAGCCCCCCCGCTACCAAAACCAGGCCATGCAGGCCCAATACAGACCCTATGAAGTAGGTAGCTCATCAGAGAGGAAAGTGGAGTTCTTTTTACCCTGACTTCAACAAGGCTTTCCACAACATCTCTCATGTCATTCTCATAGATTTATAGATGAAATATGGGTTAAATAAATAATTCCTTTGTTATGTCGTAAAATATTTAGGAAAAAAAAATACTTTTTACTGTTTATCTTTGTGGTGTACCAGTTTCTTCTGAGGGGTCTCTAAGTACCTCAGTTACAACAAAAATATGTATGGAATTTGTTATACGTGACAAATACTTGAAATGACAGTCAACCCATATATATTTTCTGTCATCCAGACTCTACTAATCTGATGTAGCACCTTCAACAGAAATCGAAAAAAACCCCAGTTTATGTTCAAACTTAATACTGTTGCCATGTTCCTTCCATTCTCATAATATCCATGTCTCAATTTTTTTTCTACCTGCATGATGATTTGTCCTCAGAGTTTTATTAGTTTTAATATTAATTTCATTGTGAACATTGTCATGTTACTTCCCACGGGCCTTTTAATAGTTTCTGTTACATGAAGACAATTTATTTTTTTACTGCATTTAATGATTCGAAATTTTAGACCTATTAAGGAGACTAATCCCATACAAAGAGAGGAGCCTAATCTGTTTTGGGCAAATGCCAAACCCCTTCAGTGAGAGACTGTTATATCAGACTTCTCAGCAAGAAAGAAGCAAAGAAATTAGCGTGTGTCTGAATCGGAGATGAAAATTACCTATTTTGAAAAATGAACCTCTGATAGACACAACAAGGATTTATGACTAAAATTGCAGCCAGCACAGATGGTATTTGATGACACTATCTCAAGGGGAAAAGTATTATTTTTTGTGTTAAAAAATCAACTGTATATGCTTGGGATTATTTAGCAGACTATAACACTCCTCCATGTATGTAATCAGTGCATCTGCAAACTGACAGATCCTGTTGACAATCTGGAAGATACTTCAAACATGCACTGTGTTTTCAGAACAATTGCAGTTGCTTTTCTTAACAAAGCAGGTTAAAGGGCTGTGTGTGAATACTGAAAGGCAGCAGTTTCTGGTCTCAAGCAAGTTTTTTAAATTCTGGGTCTGAAAGCTTCTGTGTCAATTTGCATGTATATATGATTATAAGGGGGATGAGGAGAAGAAAAACCCAACAACCTTGATTTCACAAATGCTGGTTACAGCAATATGATCTGCTTCATTCACTCTCTTTCCTTGTCACCTCTTGCTGTCCTTCTTTCCAGTAAGAGTCTTTGCAGAGCATTCTTTCCTTATGCAATTTTGAGATATCCTGGTCACTCAGGATAATAAATCTCTGCTCAGGCAAATTGACTTTCTTATCTAAAGAACAATCTAAACATAAAAAAAGAATCTTATATGGGGAGTACAGAAATTGAGATTGTTACTTCATGAAGAAACTTTGCTTTTCTAATTCAGAGTGTAGTTTCAAATATAAAAGCAACAGGCCACCTTCTTAGGTCCCCATTTCTGTATATAAATCAGAGTTGGTGTGTAGGTGGTGGTCTAGAGGTTTCCCACATCTCAGTGAGGTACCAAAGAGTAGATGCAACCTACAACTTCTTTCATTGCATAACCCTTCCCTTGTCTGAACACAGAACTGCCATAAACTTAATTAATGTCCATGTGATCTGTATCTTCGTGCTTCAGTGAAAAAAATGGATTGCATTTTTGCTGTATAAAAATATGACTAAAACTTAGAAGGGATTTTCTCTCTCAAAGTTAAAGTTCTTACTTCATTACACTGCTCAACTCATAACTATTTTTGTTTGTATCACCTTATTTAGACCTAACTAAAGACAATAAAAGATGGATATAATATAACTTTTTTTGTTATTATTATTTTTTTATATCAGCAATGTCCTCTTTTATATTGCCATTTTAGCTTCCAATTATGTTATGATGTGGGAAATTACATTTTTGGGATCTTTCTTGTGTTCAGATCAGATCCACCTGCAGTTTCATGTTCTATATTTTCTACTTTTTGGATCAATTAGGAATCTTTGGAAAACTGATAGATAATAAAATGGAAAACATTATTATTACACTGCATAAATCCACCAGGCATCTTTATTTTAAATTTTTTAGATCTTGTTCTTGTCCTCAAAAAGGTGATCAGAAGTGTGGAAAGGTGTTTCTATCAGTACAAAATTAAATTAACTGGAAATCTGAAACCTAGAGAAGGGAAGGCAATCTGTCTAGGGTCTATAACACAGATTGCACCAATAAGTTGGAAGAGGGTTTCTTTGCCTTAAAACAGGTCATGGTACATCAAATTAAACTTGTTAAGCAATGGTATCAGCATTTAGAGTTTTACGTATATCAAGTGGTAATTAAATTCTTGATAACTAAAGATTTTCATGGCAGTTCACATCTTTCATACTTTCTGCTGCATTTTAGTGCAATAAGACTCTGGTAAAGCCCCTTTAATATAAATTGTATGCTTTTTCCACAGTGGATGTCCCTGCTAATTCCATACTGAATGGGACTAATCATTTATGTCTCTATAGAGACAAACTCGAGTACTTTGCTACACCAAAATCCTCCCTGACATGTTAAAATAAACCAATACTTAGCTGAAGCAGGTGTTCTAGAACAAAAAATTGAAACAGAAGGCTACAAAAGTGATATATTGCTTGTATTGCATATCATATACTGATATCAAATTAAGGAAAACAGAACAGGCTAAGGTTTTTTTTCTGTAATGCAGGTTTTGGTCCATTCTGTTTAAACATAATAGGATTTTCCTTAATACAACACTGAAGTTTGACTTAAAATCAGAGGGAAATCAGATTTACAGGGATATTCTATGGCTAAACTTTTTTGTCTTTATTTGAGAGTTTCAAGTAAAACTGCCAGGAATTTCCTGGTGTTATCATAGTTAATTATCTAAATGTTTCAAGACTCTCCCTACAGAATTAGGGTGAAAAGAATTCAAAATACTTTAACTTTTTTTTTTTTGTTAAGAGGAGTTTCAAAACAACACATGTATGTGTTTTTGTCTGTGTGAAAGAGACTAAAACCTCAATATTATTCATGTTCAATCAATTTCAATCCAATTTCAGATAGAAGTGAGGGAAAATGTTATTCAATATTTGAAAACTCTTCTGACTCTGATTTGAATATCTTTATCTGTGTGCAATTTATTAATTTTTTGAGTAATTATCACACAGTCAGTATGACTAGATAATGAATCTTAACCATAATAACCAGTCTGTGAAGAATATCTCTGGGATAGAAAAATAAAGTTATTTTTCTGATTAAGCTGGTGTCAAGATGAGTTGCCATATTGTTTGTTGTGACAGAATTAAATAACTGCATGAAAACTATTTACAAGTTAATAGAAGACCCAGTAATAATGTGGTACCAAATCTTTTGTAAGGTAGAACTGAGTTCTCAATTAGAGTTGAGTACTAGATTGAAAACAAACCACTTGGAGATCACAAGTCAAAATTATAATTTAATAGGAAAATTAAAATAAATGCAATAGTACAAAACACAGGCAGAGTCAGGATACAATCTGACACTCAGTTGTTCAGGGTGGTATCTAGTTAAATGGTGGCTGCAGTCCTGATAGAGTGGTTCTGTTGAAGCAGTGATCCTGTAGAAGGGTCTTGTCTTCACCTGAAGGCCCAGGAGTAGCTCTCATGCCTGGGAATCCAGTAGATAAGGCTGCTTGAGCTGTTCCAAACCCCAGATTATACCCAGGTGGGAATGCTTGGTCCCTCCCCCTTGGCGGAGCATCTCGCAATGGGATAATGTAATTTTATGAGTCATGTGGCAAATCCTTGATGTCCCATTAACAGAGAGAGGCCCTGGAGGGAGTTGGTCATAGAATATATTCCTTTGGTTACATCTTAAATTGTGACCTAAGATAAGTTGTTTTTCTTATTAAAAAAAAAAGGAAGGAGAGAAAGCAAGCAGAAGTAAATTCATACTTTCCTTCTCGGGTTCAGATCTGGGTAGAGGTTGGATTAGATTATTTATCTCTTCATTTCAATAGTTCACTCAACCTAAATTGGTCCATTAGAACAAATACTTGCCATTTCATTGCCTCATTCTTCAGGGTTTCTTTTTTTTAGTTGGTTGGTTGGTTTTGGGTTTGTTTCTTCATTTTTTCTTTGTTGTTTTGTTGTTGTTGTCTTGGGTTTGGGTTTTTTGGGGGGGTTGTTTGTTTTATTGGTTTGGTTGGTTGGTTTGGGTTTTTTTTGTTGGTTGGTTTGTGACTTGTAAATACAAAATTTCTTCCTGTATATTAGGATTACACAGC
This sequence comes from Pomatostomus ruficeps, assembly GCA_013400735.1. Taxonomy (NCBI): domain Eukaryota; kingdom Metazoa; phylum Chordata; class Aves; order Passeriformes; family Timaliidae; genus Pomatostomus; species Pomatostomus ruficeps. The sequence continues at coordinate 41,634 of VYZT01055569.1, read as the reverse complement.
ACAGAGCAAGGCATTATTAGTTATGAATTAGATGATATTAAGAGTCTCTTCCAACCCAAACAGTGCTATGATTCTATAATTCTACAGTGTTGAAGTCTTCATGCTTTGCAATTTTTTTTTGTATTTATAAAAATGTTTCAGCCTTTTGTCAAGCCACAAACTGTATTCCAAACTGTTTTGGCAGTGCTGGATTTTATACCAATTTTGTTGCTGCAATCTTTGCTTTACAGCCAATCTTACAGTTATTTGTGTCCTTGTTCTTATGAGAGTTACACTCCAAGCAGCCAGTATATGGCTGTTGAGACTGATTGGTGTCTGCCAATTATTACACCTCACTCCAGGCTTCCACCTAGTGATGCTTCAGAAACAGAAATAGTAAACACTTAATTTGGAGATTGCATGTAGGCACATATACATTGCAGGACTTAAACTCAATTTCCTATTTTCTGTTCGTATATGTCTGAAGTACGAAAAAAGTGAAATATTATTAAGTGACTAGAAGTGAATTTGTATCAAAGCCTGCTATATTGTTTTCACTATTATTTACTAAGCCTAAACCCACACACAAAAATTTCATAGGAAAAAAAATCTTTCTTCTTTTTTGCATTCAAATTCAAACTTCTCTGTAATTTGCTTTTTTTTATGAGGTATATATCTACACTTACTCACTAGATAAAATGAACACTTTGAAGGAAAACTGAAAAGATTCTTCTTTTGTTTGTTTTAAAACTTTTGAAATTATTAACAGAGCATTAAAAATATAAGGAATTTTTTTATTTGTGGTATTTACAAGTGATTTAAAATTTGAAATGGAAAATTCAGAGCCTGAAGACTGAGGAAAGGAAAGGCTTGAATGAATTTAGGAGGGCAGAAGTTCATTTTCAATGGATATAATTAATTGGTTGCCTTGGGACTGAAACTAATTAGGAAAGGAATAAGAGAAGAAAGGCTTTTTTTTTTTTAGTTTGTTCATAATATTTGGCCTGATGCTCATGTAGTTTTAATATGTATTTCTAGGATCAAGTGTTGAAAAAAATTTCAGAATATTTTGTGTGCTTTTGCTCTATTTTGACCCAGACACTGTTGTATATCACCAGTTTTTTTGCCACATCTCTTGGGAAAAGCATCATAGCATAACAAAACTAGTCAAACTAAAGAGAAACACCTGGAAGTAACAACTCTGGCATCAATACAATGAACACTTACAGTTACATCCAGAAACTAGGCTTTCATCCTGGATTTAGAAATTAAATCTAGCTGAAATAGCTTCACAACAAAGGCATTCCAAAGAGATTAAGAGTTTACACATAACCAATGAAATATCTTACTTCTACAGTTCACAAAACATCATTGGGGGGAAAAAACCCAGAAACATCAAAATTCCCTGCAATGATCACAGGTTCAATATATATGGTTAACACAAAATGAAAATTACAAAAGTGTCATTCTTCAATTTATTTTGAGTAACATGTAATATGCATGGCACACCTGATAATTATGCTTTAATTGTTCTAAATAGTCATATAGAGAATAATCTCACCACTAAATATGCAGTTTAAAAAATCAAGCCTCTTTAAGATACTGTAGGGAATTAGTTTTTTCTGGCTTAACGTTTTTTACCATTTTGATGATGCACTGCATACATTAGTATTTTGTTTCAGCACAGTAAAAAAATAAGCATAACCATTGCTTGTGTTTTGAAATTAGCATTAGTTTTGCATTAATAGGAGTGAGTATATATATATATATATACTTACTAGGCATTTTTAAAAACATTTTTATTTTCTTGTTATTATTTTTTCAATGCAGTGCATCTCTAATTTCATCTGGGCTATTTTGGTACTACTGACAATATAAACTTAAACATCAGCAACTTAAAAGCAGTTAACTTACATCTTTCTGTTAATGGTTTTTTTTTCCAGTTGTAGAGAATTTTCTTAATTCTGAGGCTGGTTGAAACAACTGGCATGTAAAATTATAGGTCTTTTTCACCACAACTGTTCTTTTTATAAATATCACTTCTTTAAAAGGCTGAGTTACTCTTCCATTAATATGTGCTGTGGTGGAGAATGGTTGGGAATTTGGAGCACTTTGCTCATAACTGTTTTATACCAGTTTCCCAGTTGCAAAACTGTGAATGATAGATCAGCCCAGTGACTGGCTTTAGAAGTTTTTTGCCAAATAATGGACAGCTGTTCACAGTTGAAATTATTAAACATCTTGCAAAGGAGGTATTTTTGTGGCTGCCTACAGGGAATTCAGAATAATTATGCCAGTTACTCTAAAAAAAGGGTAATAGAAACCTGATATAATATGAAGATGATAATTACTTTCTGTTTTCTTTACATTTTGAAAACCGTGAACATATTTTTGTCAAAAATACTCTCAAAAATAAATTGCTAATATCCAAGGGGCAGATCACATATTTATTTGGACCTCTGCAAAATATTTTTTTTCCTTGGGTAGGTCATACTTTGTGCACAGCTGATATATCCCTAACAACACAGTCTGTATCAATGAGGTACTGGTGACAAGAGCTGATTCTGATATGTTTTGGTGTTAGATGCCTCTCAATTATCTGATATAATTTCTTCTGATTTTCTTGAGTTATCAGTAAGTTCAACTGATTCCAGTCATGCCTATAAATCCAAACTGGTCAGTACTGTCTTTGAGATTTCACTGTCATCAGTTTTGATTTGGTTGGGAAAAGGATTATTACAATGAACCTCACCTTCCTACAAGTACTGTTTTAATCTTATAAAACTCAGTCTCATCAAGTTCATTATATATATTTCCTTATTTGTAGAATTCTTTTCTATTCAATGTCTTATAGAATCATTGAATGATTTGGGTTGGAAGGGACCTTAAAGATCCTCTAGTTCCAACTCTGCATGAGCAGAGGCACCTTCCACTAGATCAGGTTACTCAAATCCCTATCATTCCTGGACAGGGATAGAACATCCACAGCCTATCTGGGCAACCACTTCCTTTTCTCAGTACCTTCACAGTAAATAATTTATTCTGAATTGTAGCGGTGATACAGCCACCAGGACTGATCCCCACAGCACCGCCTCTTACACCCAGTCAAGACCACGAAAAAGTTGAGTGGGATGACTATACCTCTCTGAGCGAGGAGCCAGAGGAGGAGGGTGAAAGTGACGCTGGAGAAATCCCCAATCTCCCCTAGTTTTTCTGCCTTTGGTTGCTGTCAGTCAAGTTATGGGTTACACCCCTTTCCCCTCAAGTTTAGTTACATATTCATAAAGTCGGTTTAATATTCATATGTTACTAGAAAGTTCTGTCTTTCTGTCGTTCTCATTGGTTGACGTTAATGTACTCATTCCCAGTTCAAAATTATTGGGCCCCTGTCCTACGTGTATGTTCCCCATTGGTTTATTCCCTGGACGCCCCCCCCCCCACCTGCTTCCCTTATAAGCCTATGTAACGGCTGCTTCGGGGCTCTCTCTCCCCGGCAACCGGAGCCCGCCTCCCAGCTCCGCATTCAGGTACATTGTATCGCCTGCGCGGCAGGTTACAATAAACTGAGTGTTTGCTACCAGAGAGGGTCCCTCCGCCTCTTCGCTTCTGCCGGTTTGCTACAGTTTAACCGACGGCTGCTGCTCCCTTGCAGGGACAGACGGTGCAGCTGCGTTCTAAAGCCCGCCGGAGTGCCAGACCTGAGAGGTCCGTCGCGGGCGGCGCCGGAGCGTCCGAGAGCTTTTTGCTGTCGCCTCTGCGGTCCAGTAGAAAAGCTGTCTGTAGCCACCGCAGCGCCGCGACACTGAATATCTAATCTAAATATCACTTTGTTTTGTTTGAAACCATTACCTCTCTTCCTACCACCATACTCCCTAATGAAAAGTCCCTCTTTCCCTTTCTTGTAGCCCCTTCAGGTACTGGAAGGCTGCTATGAGCTCTCCCCAGAGCTTTCTCTTCTCTACATTACACATGCCCGACTCTCTCAGCCTCTTTATGGGAGAGGTGCTCCCGTATATAGTGACACTGGTTTGTCAAATTCAGAGAAGGGTTTTTCGCCTTTTGTGATGTGAAAGATGAAGAATCCTGAAGCAAAATTTTGAGCTGACAAAATTTCAGTGATCTAACAGTTAAACCCAAACTATCTATATGTGTATTGCATGCAGACGTGATGGATTTGATGGGAAGGGGTATGGAGAATGAAAGAGCCTGCAGACAATTTGGTAAGTTAACACTGAGTTTTGAAGGATATCTGGATTTCCTTGGATACAGCAAAGACACAGATTCCATTCTTATGTCACAGAATCACAGAATGATTGAGGTTGGCAAGGACCTCTGGAGGTCATCTGGTCCAGCCCCACTTCTTAAACAGGGCTACCTACAGCCAGTACCCCCACCCATGGCCAGATGACTTCTGAATATCTCTGAGGAGGGAGATTCCACAACCTTCCTGGACAACCTATGCCAGATATCAGCCACTCACAATGAAAATAGGGTTTCCTTATGCTCAGACAGTTCCTTCTGTGTTTCAGTTTGTGACCATTGCCTCTAGTCCTTTCACTAGGCACCACTGAAAAGAGCACTTCTCCATCTTCTTTGAATTCTCCCTTGAGGTGTTTATACACATTGTTGTAATACACCCTGAGCCTTCTCCAGGATAAATAGTCCCAACTTTCTCAGCCTTTTTTCACATGAAAGATGTTCCAGCCCTTTCATCATCTTAGTCGCCCTTCTTTGGGTTCTCTCCAGTGTTTCCATCTGTCTCTTTTATAGTGTGAAGCCCAGAACTGGACAGAGTGTTCCCCACATTTGGTCTTACCAGAACTGAGTAGAATGGAAGGATCACTTCCTTGACCTCTGGCAACATTCCTCCTCATGCAGCCCAGTGTCATGGATTCTAATTAAATTTGGAACAACCATTTCAGAAGAGCAAAGAATCAGTTATTCCATGTTACTTCTATTTGGTTATACGGGACCACTTAAGCTCTCACTTGGGCTTTAGTTTGTCACTCTTGTATCTAAATAACAAAACACAGCCACTGGGTTTGACTTTTAATTTCTTCCCATATGAATCCAATAAAGTGTATAAGATTTCCCCAGCAATGTGTTCCAATGCAAATGGAAGCAGATCAGTTTAAATCACAGACAGTATGTGTTTTACTCTGGGTGAGAAGTTGCAACACATTCTCATGTGTGGTGGGCAGTTGACATCTGTGGCCCTGACAGTAAGTTTCCTCCTGTCCTTTGTACTGTACCCTACTCCTTCAGTGATAACCTGAAGTGGACCTGGACCAGTGGATCAGGAGAGCAATTTTTTTTTTAAGACAGGCACAGATACTGCCCAAATTGCCAGCTGGCAGACGTACTCTGAAGTCCACAGCTGGTACCTGGCTCAGGTAGTATATGGCAGTACTAGTGCTGCTCATCTGCCTATGCCATATAAATTCTTAATTCCCACTGCCCTTTTCCAGGTTGTTCCTGCCCTAAGCCAAAGAGTTTATAAGCTGTGGTTAGTCTCTGCTCAAATGTAGGGTAGTTCCTAGTATGAAGAAACAAATTTACCTTCAGAGATTCCTTCCAGCCTACATTCTTCTGTGAAGTATGCTTCTTAGAAGCATACTTCTGAGCAGTAAATTAGGGCAAAAACATGGATTTAAACATATATCTACATCTAAAAGTAGCTATAAGGTCACAGAAAGTAAACTGGAAAGCCTAGACTACAGTAGACTCTGTAATGATTAAAAATTACCATACATAGGGGAGCTCATCTCCCTGTGGTATGGGTGACCTGCAGGCCTGTCCCAGGCCATGTTACAAGGATGGGAATTGCAGGGAAGTCAGAAGAAAGTGAGTTGGAGAAGATGCAAACTGACCTATATTCACTGTAAAGATTACACTTTCAGGAGAAGCAGTCAGAATCAACAAGGTTTACCTGCTGGAGCAAAAAATAAAAATCTTATATTTGGATTTTGGATCCTATGGAACAATATTTGAGTGAATGTTTCAGACTAATATGTGTGTTCATTTCTGGTTCTGTTTTTGTAAAGGATTGTCAAAGGTATTCAAATACTTTTGTGGCCTGTGACCTTAGTGCCTCAGCTGTGGGAATAGAAATGGAATGATAAAATTTAAGAATTATTTTAGTTGGTTAGTTTTCAGTTTTGTTGTTTTGGTTTTTTGGTTTTGTCTTGGGGTTTGGGGTTGTTTTTTATCTTTAGACTTTCAATTTCAAAAACTTTGTATTTAAGTGCTTTGGACATTTACTTTGGGGAAGTACATAGATTATATAAATGATGAAAAAAACAAGGACTGGTTACCCAATATACATTTCCCAGTCCAGAAGTACTAACTGTGACAGTCTACAAAATCAAAGAAAAACACTTATATAAGTGAAAGGATGTCTGATTGAACACCGAATTGTATTTATTGCTTCTGGGTGGAAAAGAGATACTAAATCCCTGCGTGGGAGGAGAGCCTGACCTAGTGCATGCCGTGACAATTCTCTACAGTCCTTCATTTTGTTTATTTTTAGTGAGTGCATTACAAAGGTGTTCCTTTAGATATTTTTACATAAAGCACTTTGTCAATTCAAGCTGTGCTAATGCGATTACCGGGAGTATAAGCACACAAAGGCTGGTTTCTTATCCCTACATTTGAATTCTATATACTCTTTCTTCTGCTTCATTTATATGCTGGTAAGTATCTATGTAATTCTTCACTTCTTTTATCAAATGTATGAGCAAACTATAGCAAAATCACATCCAACATACACAAATCTTCCTTAGCAAATCAAAACTGAAGTCAGAAATACAAATGATGAACTGGAAACAGAAAAACATATTATGTTTTTTTCTCAAATAAAAAGTAATCTACCAACAACAACAAAAAAGACATTTTTCACAGTTCAAGCATGCAGCAGAACCTATTTTCTTCACATTAACAAGCAAAGAGAAATTGGAAAGGATATGTTTCTAGTCACTGGAAAGAAAAATTGGTTGGCTATTGTTTTCTGGTACCCATATATCTTTGTGAAACTACAGAATATTGAAAGACAATTTCTCAATTTTTTTCTTTCTCTTCCCCTGCCTTCTTCCCTCCCTCATACTATATGAAGATTGTTTTGCTGTACTTACACAAACACATTTCTATGAATTAATTTTGTTCCGTTTTCCCTTTTTGATGGGTAGAGCAAATATATTTTTAACTGCACTTTTATTCAGTTTGATTAATCACAGCAAAACAATTAAAAAATTAAATATTGAGAAATTTTAAAGTATTACATACTGATAAAATGGCAATTTGCAAGAGTTACCATCTGCAAGCAATTTTTTCAAACACTGTTACAAGCTGTTAGCCTTTTGGTCTTCAGAACCTAAGTATAACCTTAAAAATAATAATGACCTGATTTCTAACTACTGAAAAATGCCCTCATTCGTGACAGAGAAATTCTGTATCTAGGAAAAATTTGATAAAGTGGGTCAAGCACATGGTTATCTTGGAGACATGACTTTGGGGAAGGAAGAATAAAAATTTTATCATTTTTTTTCTAACCAACAGAGCAGATATTAATCTCTTTCTGCTACATGTTTTGAAAATTGGACATTTGTTTTTGCAATGTTTTTGCAATGTTCACAGAGTAATCGGAACTATCTGAAAGGCAACCTAACCAAATAACAAACAGCAAGCATGTGCGAAATTCTTACACACCTGCTTAACACTCCAGCCGAGTCATCCTGGATTTTGTTGTAATATCTGAATAGTTCAGGAGGTATGACAGGTAGATGAATGCGACTATCTAAAATGTTTGGGTTTGTGCTTTAACACTTAAGGCCCATGAGGGGAAAAGTGCTGTCTGGCTCAGTCTGGGCTTCACTGTGGGAGAGGATGAGAAGCATAGGGGTGAGGAAAGAGTCCTGTGCACAGCTCTGGAGTGCAACATCTTAGGGGGTCTGATGCCACAGCAACACAGGTGTGCAGATCACTCTGCTGGAATGGTGAAAGCGGGACTGGTGAAAGAAAGAAGCTACAGTGAGATAAAGAGAGAACAATTATTCAAGTAAGATCAAAGTCAGCATTTGACCCTTAATAATGCATTGACATTGGATCCTGACATTAAGTGGTTGATTTTTAGATACTTTAGGGTTAAGCTTTGCTAGCGCGGATCAGTGCAGCAATGGATTTACTGAAGAATATATTGATCTACAGCCACTGATCCATTGCAAAAGGCAACTTTTAAATTTTGTTCTGAGAAGCTGAGTTTGGGACACCTAAATTTTAATGTCTTAAAATATGGTCTGTAAGCCACGGATGACCAATTGATTATGACAATTAAGAAGCTTTTTTTTCCCTCCAATTCTTTTGATCACATATTAAAAAGAGATTGATTGCTCTAAAAGTAAAAAAAAACAAAAACAAAAAAACCAAAAACATGTTTTATTGTGAAAATCTATTGCATTTCATGACAAATACCTTAAAAATATTGGCATATATCATCATAAACTCAGCCCGAAAGCAGGAAGAAAATATCTCATATCATATATCTTGTGGAAATAGTGACATTTTACTTGTGCATATCCCCAGAGAATACCTCACCTAAATGTCTGTGCATTACTCAGGGTGTATTCAAGTGTCCAAGATGTATTCATGTGTTCAAGGCCAGGTGGGATGGGGCTCTGAACAACCTGGTCTAGTGGAAGGTGTCCCTGCCCACTGCAGTGGGATTGGAATGAGATTATCTTAAAAACCCCTTCCAAACCAAATAATTTTATGATTCTGTGATTCTATAATGTATTCTATCTGATACGGGGCTTATGCTTTATCTATTACTTGATAGAGCAATCTTATTTTGATTTTATATGAGTATTTCAATAATCTGTCAAAAGAAAAGATTTTACACATTTTTATGCTAAGACATCCTTAATTTTTGCTCCTACAAACTGTTCAAGCTAATCAGTCAAATAACATAAATATATATTTCTTAACATTACAACTTAAACATTACATTTGAGGTCTTACAAAGTTATCCTCATTCCTGTAATATTTTTTTAAACATTGTTTTGTATCTTTTTATACATGATGCATGGGTATTATTTCTAAGAACCTCAGTACAAAAAGATAATGCTAGAAAAATAGATGTTCTTTAATTTAATAAAATGGTTTTATGTATGGAAATAAATAGCCAGGGTTTCAATAAGATGTAAATTTTGATGTTAAAAATAAATTAATTTATTAATATGTCAAAAATTTTACATAAATAATATTTTTCTTAATACTTAAAATATTTGGATTCAAACCTCTTTAGAATCTGAACACATACTTTGCAAATTTTTAGGTATATAACTAGCAAGAGCTATTTGATATGATCTAAAGAAATAAAGTACTTAATTCTCCCTAACATCAGTAAGAATTTTGATGAGATGTTGAATTATTTGAAGCTGACAAAGGGTTCCTTCTATTCTCATAGAAAAATATTTATTAAAAAATATGTCTCAGTATTTCTCAGAAAATGCTCTTATTATTTCAGAATTTATTTGTTAAAGGAATAAAAAGTTTCAAATCAACCTGTTGGGAGCAGAGGAAGGTAGGTTTTTAAAGTTATTTTAGGCCTGTGGCTTTCTAGATCTCTGGATTTGTCAGGAAATCTTTGTGTAAGACTATATTAATTCAGAAATCCATATTTTGCTTAACATATATATTGGTCTATGTGAACTGAAGGCAGTAACCTTTAATTTGGCCTAATATTTGAATGTCGGATTCTCAAATGGATGTAAAATTAAGTCCTATATATTTATCAACAGTGAGGATTCTGTTTTTAATCTGGGCTGCAAAGCTTTTCCCAGTGTGTTTTCAATGGTTAGTCTCCAAGAAAAACTTGATGCTGGATCTAAAAGCCAACTATTATGGAACCAGTTACCTGGAGTCGTCTGGTAAGACACAACATTAAGCAAGTTACATGGGGTTTTAATTGCATAGATTAACTGATAATAGATAAAACTGTCATGGCTTAAACTTGAGTGCAACTGTCTGAAAACTGTCTCTCTAAGTTGAAACCAGGAATATTGACAAAAGACTAAATCAATGTAAAGGCTGGAATATTTCCAGGCTGACAAAGTAATAATTTGTGTTGTAATTCTTATTTATTATAACAAATAATGGTAGGGAGAATGTCAATAGTTAATAAGTATTACATATTTCCATAAAAAGATTGGTTTAGAGATCCCATAAGTGATTTGTGTTGCAGTTTAATTGCACAAAAATTGCAGACATTATTCAGAAACAACTTGAATCACTATAAAACGGTGTTGCAAGGACAAGGGTAGCTACATGACAGACCTAGAGGCAACTCCAAAGCTGCCAATATAATTGTCTGAGGAATTTGCCAAGGAGATAGATGCTCCTGACAGAAAATAGTGTTCCACTCCGTGACATTTTGGTTTAGTAATGGTCAAACTTAAGATAAACATAAGTGAAACTGTTCTTCATTCCCACCCAGGGTTCTATCTACTAAAGGTGAGCACAGTAGCGTTTTCCTGGTTCTCTCTTAGACAAATTGGAAGCTGATTTGTGCACAAAGAATAAACTTTTCAAACTCCGCTATGAATCTAAAATGTTACCTGTACTGCAAGACACAGATACTTCTAAAGAATGATAGCTTGAGAGAACAGTTTTAGTGGAATCATAGTGATCTTCACAACTCTCAAGCCAGCCAGTGAGAACTAATAGTTTAATGTTTGTAGTTCTGATACTTTTTTCCTTGCAGAATTCCAGAAAGAACTGTCTTGGGTTATACTGTGCAAGCTCTACAGAAGTCTGGGAGATAACTTGAAGCAGAAAGTTCTATTTGCTCTACAATATAATGTTTAAATGATGCATCAGGTTAGGGGAAACTCAAGTTGGAAGCAGGACTATAAACTGTAAGCCTGCCACCCAAGATTCCATTTCATAATGGACCACATAGCTAATCAGGAGAGCACAGCTGATATCAATCTTCTGACTTGTTGAACTCAGGAAGGGCAAAGGTTCAGAGTATGCCCTGAGAGATTGCTCTGTGTTGAACATACAGACAGCGTGTTCATTAGTGAGAGAAAATGGAGTACAGCTGAGAGCAGAAGACCCACTACAGGTGTAGGACATTGATTACAAAAAATCTCAGAAGGAGCTCTGTTGGAGAGATACAAGAAGTTGCCTTTAGACTGACCTGCTGAAGAGTGAAAACCAACAAAGAATTCAAGATGAATATAAAAGCACAAGTCCTGTGTAGAAAGAACTTGTTTCTTTGTATTTTTATTTGAAATTTGGATTTAGTGAAGGATCAAGAGAAAAAAGAAAGGACAGTAAAATACCAAATGAAATGCAATATCTGTTGTTCACATAGGAAAAGAAATTCTAGTTATCAAAAAAAAAGTGATGGGACCGAAGATCCTGGAGTCATAGCAGATTGATTTCTGAAATTGAATTAAATTAGCTAAGTGAACATTCTTGCTTGAATGGTTAAACTGGACATCACAAATTATTAAGAAGGAAATAAAGAGTAAACCAGAGAATTTCATTATGTCATTATTCCATTATGTGGAAACCATTATTCTTTCACTGCCTTTAGGACTGTCTTATCATCCCATCTCAAAACTTCTGGAGTACAATACAAATAAAAGAAAGGAGAGCAAAACAAAAAACCAAAATATATTAAAAGATTGCTGTAGGAGGAATGATTAAAAGACTATAGCTCTTCTTCCTGGGAAAGAGGAAACTGCAAAACAGTAAGATGCACGTTTCTAAAGTCACATATGGCATTAAAAAGAAGAACTCCACATGTTTATTACCTAGTTTTGCTAGAGAACTGAAGCAGATGAGTAAAGGATTAAGCAGGAGATATAGTTGGTATATTTTCATACAAGACATAAAAATCTTTGGGACTAATTGAAAACATAAAGAGGTTCAAAAATCTTCAAAAAATAATGGCAGAAAAGGGTTTTTTTGATAGCTGAGGGCTTATACCTCTCTTTTAGCTGTCTGTTTATCGTAAGTACCTGCCAGAGTCTTAGATTAGATAGAAGGCCTTTGACCATTTCATATAGTCTTAACTTACTACTATTTAAGCCTTACTCATCCCAATAGACAATAAGAAGGGATATCAGGACTAATGAGAGAAAATATAGGATAATTTGGATTGTTTTTTCATTATTTTTTCTTAGTTATTTTTTACAGACCTTGATGTCTTAAAAGTCACAACTATAACATGACTGAGTAAGAGAATGGCATGTCCTGTGAAGCTGCTTGTAGAATGAAACCATGACACAGGCATATTCTAAGAAAAAAAAAAAAAAAAAAAAGCTGGAATTGATGTAGCTATCTAAATTTACCTCTGGAGAGATTATGATAATTCAACCTTACCCTCTCCCGTCTTTTATACAGTTTTCATACATATGCTCCTGCCTTGCCTTGCTTCATCTTGCTTTTCTCTGGTCATGGCTTTGCCAAATTGAGCCAAGTCTTTTGTCTTACGGTCTCAGTTACAGCTCCATGTGTAATCCTATCTGCCACACCAGTTCCACAGGATGTTCAGAATTTAACAAGGCTTCCATTCTTTCAACTGCTATGGCCCATGAAGGGATTGCTAAGAAAAAGTCTTAAGGTGAGTCAAGAGTTACCGTGGGAACAATCTGTCCTAGGCAGGTTACTCTGCTAAATCCATTACGGCTCTACACAGTCATTTGACTCTGGGTCTGAGCATTTAAAAAGAGAGACAGCTGGCAATAGCTCAAAGCAGCTGTTCCTTCCCTCTCGCCCTGCTGCCAGGACATGTGGTCTCTCCAAAATATCTTGTTTTTTCATAAACATATAATAAAATTGCATCCACTCGGTTGTATTTGGCAAAAATTGAATACTTCTGTCAATCTTTATCAAGCCCCCACCATTCATAATGTTGCAATAACTGAAGACTAACTTGGCAGGTGCCTCCTACAGTACTTCAGAAAAATACATCAGATATATTGGACCAAATCCTGCTGATGGGCAAGTCTAGCTGAGTCTCTGCACTCTTCAAGACATTGTAGAGAGTTTGGGTTATCTTTTTCTGCTTATTCTTTTGCAGTGTCACCCCAGTGCTAATTTCCAAGGCACTTTGTCCAAGCCAGCTTGGAACCAGGAAAATACATTCATTATTAGACATTAAACATTTCTTAGTCTCCTAGATTTTGTCTGCTAAAAATAAAATAAGTAATCTATACTCAGTCTTAACAAGCATTGGGTCAACTTTTTTTTAGAAATGAGTCAAAACCTAGTCCTGTTATTTTTTTTTAAATAAATCTCACTGGAATACACATTTAATTTCTTCAGTTTCAAATTGCTGTTAAATTGTTTAGGATGGTTCTTCTAATAACCTCCCTCTGATGGCTCTTTTCTATATGCCTTTAGAAGTTAAATCTAATTAGAGTAGCTGTAGAACTGTTTGGCATATGTCTCATAAAATTCTCTACCCCTTGCCCTTCTCCATACTTATTACTTCCTAATTAACTCTGAAATGAAAATGAAAAGGAATTGACACACATACCAGTTTTCTCCCAGACAAACACAGCAGAGGCCCCCGCAGAGTATCTTTGAAAATTACACTCAGAGAGAATGAATAAATTAATTTACATGACAGAGAAAATACTTTTTTTTTTAATATAAGATTTGCACCCAGGTCTTCACTTTCTAAAATATGTCTTCTTGTTTATAGATGACCCAGGTAGGCCCCTTTATGTTGAAACCTCCTACTTTCCAATAAGGGTGAAGTTCATACTCCTAAATTGTTGTACTTATCTATATAGTCTGTATAGTAACAGATTAAAATTAGGTTTAACAAAACAGAAGTTTCATGGGTTGCAGAATAAAAAAACAGTGAACAAAGGAGCCAAAATTATTTACTAACTATATAAGTAACTATTAATGCTGACACTCTAAAAAAGCTGAATATCTAAAGTTTATATTTTAAACTTCTACAGAATTAGACTCTGTTACTCATGATCAGGAAATTAAGAATTTCCTCCCTGAAGTTCTACTGTCTTTTTAAAACTGATTTTGCTTTTTCAGATTTCCAACTTTTAGAAACAGTGAATATATTTTATACGTGCATCATGTTTTAGTTTACAGTTGAAACGGCCTTGGTGGGCCAGCAGTGGCTAACAACCAGACTCCCACCCAGCCACTCACTCACTCCCTTCCACTCAGCAGGAAGGGAGAGAAAATAGGAAAAAAGCAATAATGAGAAGTCTCATAGGTTGAGATAAAGACAGGGAGATTGGTTACCTGTTAGAAGTGTCAGCTAAATGTATTTGACTCAGAAAAAAAAAATATTACAAATTTAAGTAGATTTGGCTGGTGAGAAACAAAAAGACAAACAATAAAATAGGAACTTTACTCACTCCTGTCATGGTTTAGGACTATGCAGCAATGAAATGAAACTGATCCAACATATGCAGTTAAATGCAAAAATAAGACAAAAAATATCACTGAGGTCATGTAAATCATTTTACATATTTTATTTCTTCAGATTGGGTTCTTTTAATTGAATGGCTCATTCAAGGTGTTTTTGCTTATCTCTCCATCTCACCCTTGTGACTATAATATTAGCTAGAGTTAGTAATCATCATTTGTATAACAATTCCATTCATATTAACCTTATCAATCAGCTTTTTTAATGTCAACATTATGATATCCTCTTTAAGTGAATTTATATCAGCATTTAAACTAGCTCAAAAGCAGAGCAAATAATCTAAAAATGAAATCATAAAAATCAAGTGCAAGTAAAAGAGGACAAGCCTAGAACAGATTATTTTTCCAAATCAAATATATTTGTCTCCCATATTAAAAATATATCTGCAACGTTTTTCATTTTTTAATTTTTTAATTTATCCACCCCTTAGTTCTGATTATTTTATAATATTGAATTAATAATAAATATAATACTAAAATTGTCATTTGATAACAAACATCTTAAAAACCTGAAAACAAAGGTCAGTTTTGAAGAAGGTTCAAAGGGATGCAAATGCCTTACTGTTATATCAAGAGGAATGCAAAGGATATTGTCTCTCTCTATACAGGCATCGATAATTCTTACAGCAATTCAATACTTTTTTTAACCATCCTAAAATTGCTAAATGGGCCCTACTTTTACTCTTGCCCTGGGGTAACATTCATGTGGGAAGGAGCAGGTGTTGGTGAAGGCAGAATGAGCAGAATCAGGGTGACACCTGGGTGTTTGAATGACTCAACTGTTGTTCCATGTTATTCTTTGTGTTCCCTGTAGACCTGATGCAAGTGTTCCCTTGGGGTACCTTGCTATCCTGATTTAGACTCCCACAGCAGCTCATTAACAGCTGCAAGAAGACCTTATGAGAAAAGGATTTTTAAAAACCCCAAAACACATTATTCAACTACTACTGCTATACATAGCTGCTGACAATATTCCACCTCTATAAAGACAAAAGGATTCCAAGAGATCTCTTACCACCCCACTAAAACAAATGAGCAGTAGAATCTGAGCCTGAGGTCACCAGCAGCATGGGTGGTGCAGATCAGAAAGCTGTGGAAGAAGCAACGCTGGTGCCTTGCCGTGCTCCCTCTGGAACATTTGACTCTGCCCTCAGATTTGAGCATTCATTAGTTTTCAGGTCAGAATTCAGGTTCAGACAACCACAAAGCTCTAGGGACACTGTACTGGATAAGGCATGCCAAGGGGACCGCAACACTGCACCAATATTGCTCCTTCCCTACTTTTTAAACCTAGGCCACTCCTTGTCCTGGGGACCTGATCTTCAGCCCCAAGGCATTATTAGGGTTAGGGTTCAGAAAACCACAAAACCTACAGCTCCAGGTACTGCAGGGGCTGCAAAAGGCCTGCCAAGAGGAGCATGGCACTGCACCAACATTGCTCCTTCCACACCTATTTAAACTGGACCACCCACTGTGGTGGGGACCTCATGTCCAGCCCCAAGCCATTATTTGGGTTGAGGTGAGGGTTCAGAGAACCACAAAACCTACAGCTCCAGAGACATAGGGTCTGAAAAGGAAATTTTAATGTGTGCAGTGACCCAGATCTATATTGCTTTTCCAGATGCTCAAACAGAACTTAGTATTTATCACTTTTTTTTTTTTTTTTTTTCATTTGGGTCCTGTTTTTAATCTCACAAGCATTCTTCATGGTAAAGCAGGGAATGGATAACCAAAGCACACAGCTTTAGAAGCTATCTCACCACAGACTGCTTCAGAAACAGAGTAAATCTTATCACCTTCTAAATGAAATATTTCATACTCACGCCACAGCTGGGAGCAGACAGAGGTGAAGAAGCATTCAAAGATACAATAAAGTGGACCACTAGACTAATGAGGAAGAAAATCCCACCATGAACATACTTCCCCAGAACAGACCTCAGGATGTCATATGACTTGTCAAAAACCTTCTCAATTCCATTCTGGGAAAGTTGTTATTTTATAACAATTTTAAGAGTATTATTGATGCTTTCTTGTATTAATGGGATAATTTAGAAGACTAGACTCTTAAAATATTGGTTACACTCACAATAAAGACATAGCTGCACATGTGGTATGCTCCTTTCACCCATAACAGCATTATGGGGGTAACAATGGATTATGTGTAGTTTTTGAGGACAATCTATGTGATTTAAACATATAGTAAGAAAAATGCACATATACATATATATGTAGACAAATACGTATATTAAGAAGCATCTTTCTGAAAGAGATTTAAATTGGTCACAATCCTGTTTGTCTTAAAGAAAAGGCAACTCACTTAAGCAAAGTTTAACTAATTAAAATTTTTATTCTTAGTGGGGAGTGGCAAGCTCATGTATGTGAATGGGAAACAGTTTTAGTCAAGAGACTAAATTCTGCCCTCACTCCTATCTGTGAAGCCCTATTAACATCAGGGTATTGCATCATTGAAACAGAGAGTAGAACTTTGCCTCCATAGCTATGCAATTAATATTAATAATAGCAACATTTTAGATAAAGTTCATTTCAGTTCTCATGAAAGTTCTTAACTGTCTTAAAGATTTCAAACCTGCTTTCTGCAGCAGATCAGATAGCTCAGGAGCTGTCGGGGTGATACGTATTAATAATAAAGGCCTGAAGGCCCCAGAATGTACCACCCAAGAAAAGGAGCTCTGGTGGAGAACTCCCAGAGCTGGAGGACTCCCCCGGGAAACAGACATCACGATGGTGTAACCTAAGTTATAACAAACCCACCTCCGAGTCTACCCATTGGATACACAGTTGTCTATTAGTTTCTGTATACTCCCAAAGTCTAGTAAGTTCTCCGTTATTCAGTTAATGATTTGTTCTTCCCTACTTGCTCATCCTACTGTCCTTCCCATTCCTCAAGTTACTGGCCCTGTAACCCTGGACCCTCCCTAACCCTTCCCCTGTACCCTCACCTAATTGGCTGTTTGCTTACCTTAAGACCCCATGTCCCGAGCTATTTGGGGCTCCGGTCCCTGAGGATTGCATTGTGGCATAATAAACCACTGTGCGCTCACACCTGGAGTCCCTCCTTTTGTCTTCGGATCTCCTACGACTTTCGCCACCCCCCCACTCCATGCTAAACCCAGCTCCCACCGGTGGGGCCCACGAGTGCCCTCCTGGTGTCACCACCCCCGCATCAAAGGCGGTCTGGGGCACTAGGATCGCTCCGGCTTTGGGCAGCAGTTATCTGGGAAGGCGTCCTAAGAAAGCCAGCAGGAGCGATAAGGAGCAGCATCAGGGGAAGCTACTCAAATTGATTCTATCATTGTGCCTGAGTACTGTGGTGGGACTGCTTCTAAAGGAGGGGCTGTAGCTCAGCCATATGGGATTGGTTGAATTATTTACTATAGTTACTGAATTACTTATTTCTGTTCACAAATAGGCTTTTTTTTGCATAAATATATTTGACAAGCATCATTGTTCAATCAGTGTAGCCAGAAAAAACCCAGTGTTTGGGTGCCTCACTAAAGACTAAGTCTTGCAAGGCACTGAGACTTGTCATGGAATTTTTTGTGACATGGCATTTTTGCTCTTTGAAAAATTGACTGAAGGCTTCAGGACAGCGGTGAATGACAAATAACAAACAAGACAGAGCAACTGGTTTGTTTTGCTAACAGATCTTCACACTTCAATACCGATCATCCTTCAGGCCTGCTCTTTCTGATATCTATGATCAGGCAAATAACACTCTTTTTTTTTTTTTTTTGACAATATCAAATAAAAAGGGTCAAAACCAAACACGGAACTAAATGGCTATTAGAAATCTGAAAAACCATTCATGCATATTGGACTTTATAAATCCCACATAAGTTTTAGGTCAAGAAAAGAAGAGGAAGAAGAGGAAAAAGAAAATATAAATTGCATCTTTGTTTCTTCTACCTTGAAATTCCAAACCTAGGCAAAATGCTGCATAAGTCTGCAGTTTCACAGCAGGACAAGATAAAACAATTCCTCTCTAATTTGCTTTCTCTTTCCCCTTATTCATTTTTCTTCACCTGCTTTGGGTTGTCTCTGGAACTCATAAGATCCTGTGGTGAGCTGATTTGTCATACAAAATTGGTAAAATATGTATTTGTATACAACTATATGTTGCTGGCTATTTTATATGTTAAGACCACTTAGGGAAAGGCTTGATAAAGATTAGAAGTAGCAGAGGGCAGAGGGCACAGGTAAAGAGGGAGATTTTATATTAGCTATAAACTGCTGGTTGATACAAATGCATCTGAAATTTAAGTTCCATACTGTCATATTCTGATCATCATTCAGTTTTGCTAACAAAAGGGCAGCATTAATTTCTCTTAAAACAGTGAAACAGCTTCCTTTGTGACTCCACAGGGGTTTAAACACTAATCCATGGAATGGATGACCTACTACAGTAAAATATTTGAATCGCTCATGTTTGTAAATTACTCCTTTTTTAAATATTATTTTCCCCTTACAATTTCAAACTTAAAGAAAACAAGTAATAACTGTCTGACACTGCAGAGAGTGGGATGTAATCATAATGATGCTGAAAGACTGTGGAAGTGCTAACACATGCCTTCCACGTGAGCAAAGAACCTGCTGCAAGGACAACCAACATCCTCCTTATCATGATGCTATACTTTCCTTTATATGGCAAATATTGTAAATCACTCTCGAGGATTATTTCTGACCTTCAGTAAACTAAAAGAGGAGAGGTGTGTGCAACATGTAGGGTATTCAGGAATTTTTTTAACCCTGAAACTTAAAGGCTGCATATATATGTATCATGTATATATGATTGTAAAAGCTTTCATGTTAACCAAATATAGGGCCTGTTTCCAAGACAGCAGGACACTCCATTTGCCTATTACCCAAGAAAAGGACACAACTCCTTCATGAAAAAGAGACAGCTGCAGGCTTAGAACTGGACTGTATGGAAAGATTAGCTTGAACCATGTAAGTAATATAAAATTAAATACTTTATATAGTGTCACATGCATACAAGGGAGTTGTTTATGTGCTTATATAACCAAGTAGATATGACCTTTGACATTTCTAGTGAAAGACCACAGGGTCCAAACCAGTTATTCATGACAGGTATGAAGAAGTCCCAAGATGACCCAAATTTATACAAGGCCTAACAAAGGAGGACCTATCCTTGGCTCTTATTCAGTGTCTAGTGAGCGTATGTAATACTCCCCTACTGGACTAATTTAGTTGAGTAAAAAGAGCTTCCAGCATTCCAAAGGGCATTAAAAAGAGTCTCTCATCTTTAGGAAGATATTTGTTTCAGTCTTTCAGAATTCTTGCACAATACCATTCTTTGCAATCCATTCTATAGGAACATAAGGATTCAAAGTATAATTCACTATTCTTAAATAACTTGTTACCTTATTTAATAAGATATATTGAAGTTTCATGAAATGCTTTGACAAACTTTGACTAAGTATTTTAGAAACTTCTCATTTGTTGCTGTTTTACTTTTTTTCTAAGAACTTTTACAAGAATATAAGATCTTTGTTCCTTTGCAGCTGATCCACTTTCTATTTGAAAATAATTATGATTTCCCATTTGAAAATCATAATCCTGAATTTGTGACATCACAATTATCTATAGGGGACATTATTATGATTTTTCAAATAGAGAATTCTATCATCAGATGGAGAATAAGGCATAAATAAAGAGAAAAAACAGAAAATTTGTTGTCTGTAAGTGATCTCACTGCAGGTAGGGGAAGAGCAAAGGATTAGTATATTTTCTTAAGAAAAAAGATTATTTTAGTTAAAACATGTTTCCTTGCCCAAGTTTTCTGTGGAAAACCATGAAACTCCTCAAGTCTTAGAAACTGAATTTTGTCCAAAGATAGATCCTACTAATCAAATTCTGTTCCTTTATTTTAGTGAGGCTACTAAACATGTATGAATCCATTTATTACAAGTAAAAATATTAAAACTAACATTGGAAAAATCAGTAATGTGAAAACACACCATGTTTTACATATTTATACAAATGTTTTGACTAATTCTAGAGATTAAAAGTCATTGTTTATTTTCAAACGTTGGAAAGAAGTGAACAGTTGAAAAATATTCACAAGAGTACTTTTAGTCTCTAATTTCTCTAAAGCCAATGCCCTGGAGTAAGTAATCACTCCGCAGCCTGTTTCTACTCAGACGGATTCCTCAAGGAGGTGCTTCAGAACTAAGTTGCCCTGAAACACAGCCTTGAACTCTCTATACAAGGAGCTCTAGAGATTAGACTAAAGACAGATAAAAATTATGAAAAACTCCCTATAAACCAGGATTTAGACCTCTGCTTTAAGCATCAAACACTTGAATTCCTTTTTTCCAGTATTGTTTTGTCTTGTATTGTTGCATAAGTAATAGTATTAAATTAGCAAAGAGTATGAAACAAGGTCCTTAAAAGTCCTGCTCCTAATTTTTATAAAAATCACAGCACACTTGACTCAAATGTTTCTATATGATACCTCTTTGAATCCAAACTAACTACGTGTATTTCAAGCTCTGGGTCTGCCTTTAATTGGCAGTTGTAGGTACAGGGCAGAATAAAAAAAAAATAAACTATTACTGAAAGGGTTATTGGAGTGTCATGGTTTAACATCAACTAAGCAACTAAGCACTACTCAGCCCCTTGTTCCTTCCCTGCCAGTGGCATGGGCAGAGAGAATTGGAAGAGGAAAAGCATAAGAAGTATGGGTCAGAGTGAAAAATAAGCTATCATTGAAAATGTTATATGCTACTTACCAGGAAAAAAAAAAGTGGATGATTTTATCCTGGATAATAATAACGGACCTTTTATTCTGGTTCTGACACAACTGATAAGACACAGCACCCCTTTGCAGCTGAGACCAGAGGTTCAGAATCTCTTAAAAAAGAGCCCCTTATAAATGTTGCTTGAAACAAAGTTCTCAACCTGTAAGTAGTCAGCAATAATGGTGCTACTGGTATTTGAATGTTCCTAAATCTGTAGCTGTTGCCCTGAGCTATATAAAAAACCCCAGCAATGACAATTTATATGTTAACCTTAGAGCTCACTGATTGTCCATGAAGGCATGAAGGTGCTGGAAGACCTCAGAACATCTGTAATTACTGACAACTCATTCTGATGCTTTCAGTAAAGCACAGAATGGTAACAGAACCTCCTGCTGTTCTGTAGCTAGGGCACAAATTCTATTTATTTATTCTATATTCTAGTCTGAGTGCAACTCAGTAAAGTATGTTCGCACATCAAGACCTCAATGAAAGAAGGATTGGAAGGTTTCATAATTGTCTTTCCTAATGTACGTATTGTTTATCTCAGTAAGGTTAAGCAAAAAGCAAACACTTTACATTTCAAAGTTCATAAATAAACGTCTCTCATATTACATGCACAATGCATTGCTAACAGGAGATTTACCACAAAGTTCTGTGAAAGTATAATGACTTTTCGACATGAATGGGGTCAACATATGTGACCACTAAATATTGATGTCAACATAATATACATTTAATTAAATAACTGTAATAAAATATGTGTTATACTATACTATATAACGTAGTGTATATATAGTCACTTACTTTACCAAAAATATATATCTTCTATCTAAGTGTATGCACATACACGTAAAGAGACTTTAGGCAGACCCTTGAGAAGCAGCGTAATTTATTTTTAATACTTTTTTCTTTTTAACAGGAGAAAAAGTCAGTTTAAAACACACCTATCAGTTTCTATCACTTCAGACCTGACAGCATTTTTGTTCATGGGGTCAACAGAGAAAGTTATTCTGTTTCATATATTTGTAGAATATCTTTTACTGTGTCCATTTAGTTAGACATAAATTCAAAGATAAACTGCAAGTCCATAGGAACTTGCAAAACATAGAAAACTTTTATATAAATGATTCTACAAATGTCTCTGAACACTATGTATCCTCTTTGCATAATTCTTTCCTTATGAGACTTTTGGAAATAAGACACAGTTTGGGTCTGTTGCAGAAAGAAAAATTATACTTCCAGAATGTTTGCTTAAAGTGTAGAGACACAATAATTATCCTTAATATTTATATTACCATAGCATTTATAGTGTATCATATGAATGCAAAAATATTTAGATTTAGATTATTTCTAAGTCTTTTACCTTTTATTAGGACATAGTCTAATGGAATTGTAGCAAAATGAAAGATGTTTTTACCTTTTAAACTGAGAAGCTGTTTATATCTTCAAGGCTTCCCTGTCGGATACTGCAGAGGGGAAATAAAGGTGATGAATGAACTAAGGAAAAGCTTATGACTGTGAAAATGTATGAACAGAAAAAGAAGGGAAGAGACTTGGAGTGCAACTGCTTTCTGAGTCCTGCCTTCTGCATATATCTGACCAGAATGGAGTATACAGATGGCTTATCTGATAAGCCGTGGGAGATTGTTATGGGTGAATCATGTTAAGTTTGGATATCTGTATCTAACCTTCTTGCTTTAGGGTCCAACTACAATCAGAAGATTCAGAGAATAAAGTTTCAAGAATGACTCATTTTGCCCTGAAGCAGATATGAAAAACTGGTCAGATAATCAGCGTGATGAATAATGCTAATTTTTTTCCACTAACAAGTAAAAGAACTACAAAAAACCCCCTACTTCATATGTAGACATCAGAATTTTAGATATCTAAATCTAAATCAAATTGATTAAAACAAATAAGCAAACAAAATACAAAGGAACAGGAAGGACAAATTTCAATCTGAGCAAAAACAGGATCTCAGTATCTGAAACACATTGACAATTAAAATTTGTCATGGTTTATACAAATCCCATTCTATCCTATCTGCCTACATGGTGCTAAAGGGAAATTATTTTTGCAGTGTACCTGAATCAGGATGGAGACATTTCTGATTATTTCAAAAGTGACTTTTTAAGGTAAAAGCTTCATAGATTTTTTCCTCCAGTGAAAATATGAACATTTTAAATGTTTTCAGTTTTACAGTTATTTAAATTCTGTGGTTTATGTTTTCCCCACTTAAAAAAAAAAAAAATAAAAAAAAGACTCCCCCTGAAAAAGAAAACCAGAGTTTCTGTCCTCATTCATTTGTGTATTTATATAAAAGCTAAAAGTCTAGTGCAGTAATTGGGCTCCCTACTAAGTGGTAAAGTCACTCAATGTATAACAGTTTGCAAGAATCTGGGATCTGGCTTCAAGCTTTGTGTTTGACTTTGCATTTTAAATTAAACTATTATTTTAAATGATGAAGAAGAGAAGATTTGCAGACCTAAGCCATTTTTATCAACCACAACATGTTTTGAAAGATGGGCAATGCCATCAGCCATCCCTTGTGCAAAGTATTTTGTTAATTCTAATTATTATTATTCATCCAGGCACTTTCAGGTTCCTCTATCATGAGTATATTCTTTGACCTAGGACATGACTCTTAAATCTGCAAGTCAGTATGAGGGAAGATGTGCACTTAGAGCCTGGTTGAGATGTATGGGTGTAGCTGCCTGTGCGTGACTCTGAAAGTTTAATCAGTTTCAGTAAATCGCTTGCATTCAATTATGGGTCACCGTGTGCTATTTCGATTTACCTCCTTATTGAAGAAAGCTATTAAATAGGTATGTTTGTGCACTTCATAGCACTGCATCACGGGCAGTTAGAGTGAAGTTTGGGGGAAAATAACTTGGATAATTCAAGACCTAAAAGATATAAATTTATACAGTAAATGTAATTATACTGTAATCAAGAAAACCACTATTTATGCTGTAATTGCTCAAATAAAATGTATGCTGTACTTACCTTCCCTTACTTTGAGAAGCAGGTCAGCTTTCTACAAGTAATGGAAAATATTTGCTATGGTGACTTGAGATTTTATGTCAGACAATTTTGCTGGACCACCTGCTGCTTCTGAAGATCAGCTGCCAAAACAAAGGGTGGATTCATAAAAGATACTCTCACCCTGGTAGAGGAGTAGATATAAGCACAGAGGGGTGCATGCTCTGTTTCCAAAGCTGTGTGGAGAGATCACCACTGTACAAGTTAGTGTGATGCTGCCAGGTGCAAGTTTCCAGTCAGTAATCTTAGCTAATGGAAACATCCACAAGAAGCAGCAAAGGGATTATCTGGCATTACTGAAAAAATCTACATGGTGCTGAGGCCAGGTGTTGTAAAATTAAAATGCTGTGTGGAAAAAGTAAATAACACATGACAAAATAGAAACAGATAATAATGTAGAGCTGCAACTACTCTGTAGTGGTGCAGAATTTTAAAATAAATCTACTGGCCAGAATAAAATCTGCTTGTGACTGCATTTGACACATGAAAAAATGAGTAAAGAAAGAAAAGTGGGAATAAAACTGAACTAATGAGCTAGGCCCACTTGCCAAGTTCTTTGAAAGGGATTCAAAGAATAATGGCACTGTGAAGGACCAAGTGTAAGCACGTTTTGTCTCAAACATTCTGACTGTTATGAAAAGTATGATGAAAAGAGAGAGTCCCATGGAAGTGGGACTGTGCTGTTCAGAGCCAACTTCCTGCTCCACCTTGAAATTCATGCTCAAGCCCCCCAACTCACTTCCTGTGTGCATGCATGAGATGAACAGTGTCAAAAACCTTAGTTTACATAGGAGCCGTACACCAGATGAACTACAAAAGGAAGCAAATCGGGTTTCCTCACTCTTTTTTCTTCTCTTTTGCTCTCATTGTTTACCCCAGCTCTGGATCATCCACGCAGCAGAACAAATGTGGGATCTAATGACTGATGATATTCTTTATTGGCTCTCTCCCTTTGCTGTCTTTATTTGTCTCCCTCCTTGCTTTGCCTATCGTATTCTACCCTGTAGTCCATGCTGAACTTTGTTGTGGGAGTGGGGAGCTTGTGGTAGTGTTTTATGTCTTGGTAGGCAGCACCTTTGAGAAGTTCCTCATGATGAGCTGAGAGCTTGTTGAAGCTTACTGCACAAAAATTAGGGCTTCTTAACTTCCACTTGTAAAAGTGTACTGTGAGAATTTAAGGGCTTGTTAGCCAACATCTTTTGAGCTGAAGCAGTGGGCTGGTTGCCAGGATTATGGCAACTGTGCAATAAAATCACAAATTCCCTGACACATGGTCTGATGTTCTTGTTCAGCTTGACAAGAACCTATAATAAACATCACGGCCCCTAGCGATGGGTCGTGACAGTGGTACAAAATTCACAGTGGTGAGGACAGCGATAAAAAGGCAACACAACAGTTCTGAGCTCTGCGACAATGAGCTGCACATCTTCAGCCATGAAGGGCAACTAGATCCTTGCTGAGCACACGGTTTGCTCAGGGTAACTTCTATTCGGGCTTCTTCAGATACACCATTGCCTTTACTGCTATTACTATTAATAATTTATTTTAAAACCTTTGCAAACATAGTAACATCTCCTCAGGCAGTTTAAAGTCAGAGGTGCTGGAAGTCATGCAAGCCCTTTGGGTAATAAATATTATATTTACAAATTTTAATACAAACAGAAAATTGAGCAACATCTGATTTCAATAGAATCAATAAAAATAGCAGACTATATAATAAAAATTATGACTTCCTAATATGGCTTCAAAACCTTCAAAAATTTAGCCCAATAGTTTATCTCTTTAGATTAAGGGAGATAGGGCATAATTTCCACAGTTCCAAAATGTTAATACTCATTGCCTAAAATAGTGGTTTTAGGACACAGTGTCTACTTGGGTTTTTTTTTTTTCAAATGATCTTATATATCGTAAGACTTCTTTTTTAAATTGCCCATCTTATGTTCCTGTTTCAAATGTGGCTCTGAATGTCATACAAATATTTAGGTATGAAGCCTATGGAATCTAACCACTTTTCTCTGATTGAGTATGAAGGCCACAGTAGATTAATTTATTTTTTTCTAAGCAGCAGAAGTGATACAGGCAATATATACCAGCTACATCAGCATGTTATTCAAATGGAATGCAGTTCAAATTTTAACTATACAACTTATACATAAACTACAGAATGAGTAATGCAATTGATTGCTGTGGAAATTAACTGAGAAATATCATTAGTATTTCACAACTGTGATAGAAATAATTCTCTTGTTGCATACCAGAATTAACATTTTAGACCCATTATGGGACTGTAAGAAGCTATTCTTTTCTTTTCTTGGGTGTTTTTTTTCTATTTTTCTTTCCCCCAGAGTTAATATATGGGCCTACAAATCAATTTGAATATTCTAATAAATAGTCCCACGATATGTCACCCACTAAACCAGGCTGAGATGACTATATTGATATGCTTCTAAAGAAGCGAGATTTCTGCATATACCAGAAGTGTGAAAAACAATGATTTTTCATCTTATTACAAACAAAACAAATCATTGAAATACAGTCATGGCATCTGTTTATTAACAGCTCTTTTGAACTACCATGAATGTTAAATACAGTCAGGAAATTATACATAAGGAGACAAATCATGTTCATGTCTAGCCCCTATCTAGGTGTTTCTTTCTCATTCAAATCTGTGAGTGCCATGTAGTAAGAACCTCAGTTGTAGTAGTTGAATATGAATGCCTACCTGAACACGGGGGGGTTGCATGAACAGAGACTTCTCTGTTTCAAAGGACGTTCATCTCAAAGGTGGGAGGGTGATATTTGCATCTCATTCTCTGATATTCTGGTGGAAACTACTGCCCTTGATTAGCAGACATGAATCTCTTGCATCCCTCTTTTCAGAAACTGCAGTGAAATAGCAGATTCCTGAAAAAGTTTGATTTGCTATTACTTTTTTTGTTTTAAATTGATGCTTTTTAACTATCGATAAACTAACAGATAAACCAGCTGTATAAACCTGCTAAACTGGGAACTTAATTATCTGCAAACTCAAAATGTTTCTGTGGGACTGGATTTGTCAATACAGGAACTACAACATTCCTTCTGGAAAGCACAGGAGTTCTGAAGACTGATTGAGATGCTGCTAGCAAAGTGTGTATGTACTCTGAACATCACCACACTTGGAGTTGATAAAAGTCCTATTTTTCAAAACAGGTAAGAACCTGGAGCAGCCAAGGCCTGAATGTCCCTTTCAATTGCAGAATATCTGGTGATTAGTCCTGAGTGCTGTTAACTGTGTTTTGCCTCAGCTTCTGTGAGACTACAGGCTAAACTAAAAATGACTCAGAAATTTAGCTGTTGGTGAGGTTTTAATTAAAGTAGTAGGTTCTATACAACATTGTTTCCACCGAAAAAAACCCTTTTTTTTTTTTAAGGTACTAAGTTTATCTGGTTTTTTAATCTGGAAGTGAAAAGCCCTGACAGAAGGATACTGAGACTAAAGAAAGCTCCCCAGAAAAAAAAAAAAAAGGACATGAAAAAAAGAGGTTTGGAGTTGATTCTGAAGGATGCATTTTTAAAAATGGCCTTCAGTGCAATATTGTCATCCTCAACATCCTTTCTCAGATACAACATAACTTTGAAAGCTCCCAAAACTCCTGAAACACCTGCAGTTTCCTAGGCTTACATTCAGTTTAAATATCTGAAGATATTGAAGTTTACCAAACAGAAGCAGGGCTATTCAAACTTTATGTCTACTTATGGAAATATAAACCCCAAAATCACAGGAACACTCTGCCTGACAAAAGGAAAGTGCACAATCATGCCACGATGCTGCCAGTAGGGGCACGGGGTGTCTGCTCACGGTTCCAGGGGCTGGCCAGCTGCTTCAGGGGTGTGGGAGGGCTGGCAAAGGTCCAGCAGGGTTTCACCTAATCCACCAATGTTCCAGGCGCGCTGAAGAAGAAGAGACAAATGGAGGAGCTTCCCAGATGGTTTATTCGGGCACCAGGATCGTGTCAGAGAAGCACTGGCATGGGGAGTTACAGTTACATATATACCAACATGGGGGGATGGGAGAGGGTACAAACATCCTATGGGGCAGGAGTGCGGGGTTTGAATTTGGCGGGCTTTGTATAGGATTGTGAAATACAGAGGGGGGAAACCAGATATTGAGGGCGGAGTGGAGAGACAGCAGTGCCTGGCCATGAGCAAAACCGAAACCTGGCCATAGCACACCGCAACACAATCATTTCAGTTCAACTTCTGATGCAGAGATGTCACTCAAAATTACTTCACATTTCACTTCATCTGACAGTTTTTATTGGCAATTTGACACTTGCCCTTAAAAGTGATCCCTCCAACACATGGATCATGCTTATCAGAAGGGAAATCTCTTCATAACTGTGACTGAGCCCTGTCTGAGCTCCAACTGTTNAAAAAAAAAAAAAAGGACATGAAAAAAAGAGGTTTGGAGTTGATTCTGAAGGATGCATTTTTAAAAATGGCCTTCAGTGCAATATTGTCATCCTCAACATCCTTTCTCAGATACAACATAACTTTGAAAGCTCCCAAAACTCCTGAAACACCTGCAGTTTCCTAGGCTTACATTCAGTTTAAATATCTGAAGATATTGAAGTTTACCAAACAGAAGCAGGGCTATTCAAACTTTATGTCTACTTATGGAAATATAAACCCCAAAATCACAGGAACACTCTGCCTGACAAAAGGAAAGTGCACAATCATGCCACGATGCTGCCAGTAGGGGCACGGGGTGTCTGCTCACGGTTCCAGGGGCTGGCCAGCTGCTTCAGGGGTGTGGGAGGGCTGGCAAAGGTCCAGCAGGGTTTCACCTAATCCACCAATGTTCCAGGCGCGCTGAAGAAGAAGAGACAAATGGAGGAGCTTCCCAGATGGTTTATTCGGGCACCAGGATCGTGTCAGAGAAGCACTGGCATGGGGAGTTACAGTTACATATATACCAACATGGGGGGATGGGAGAGGGTACAAACATCCTATGGGGCAGGAGTGCGGGGTTTGAATTTGGCGGGCTTTGTATAGGATTGTGAAATACAGAGGGGGGAAACCAGATATTGAGGGCGGAGTGGAGAGACAGCAGTGCCTGGCCATGAGCAAAACCGAAACCTGGCCATAGCACACCGCAACACAATCATTTCAGTTCAACTTCTGATGCAGAGATGTCACTCAAAATTACTTCACATTTCACTTCATCTGACAGTTTTTATTGGCAATTTGACACTTGCCCTTAAAAGTGATCCCTCCAACACATGGATCATGCTTATCAGAAGGGAAATCTCTTCATAACTGTGACTGAGCCCTGTCTGAGCTCCAACTGTTTCAGGGATTTCAGAGGAATTACACTTCAAGGTTATAAGTATAGACACATATATTAAAAAATGTGTAACGAGAATCAGAGTGCATATATGATATCAATTCAGTTGTCATTACATCAAATAATATAAATAATATACACCTTGAAATGATCTCAGTCGTATTTTGCTGGTTAATAAAATTGTTCATGCATCATTGTTTTGATTTGCCTCTACTTTGTGATGTTAGATAAATTGACTTCTTTATTCAGGTGCACAGTACTGTGACATATTAAACCTGGTTTTGACATTTCTAGAAAGAATAGTGAGAATTTGTGGATGGGAAATATGGTATCTTTCATGCTTATTTAGAGTGATGCAGCAATGTGCGAATTGTTGTTCTACTACATTCACCTTTCACTTCATATGTTGCAAATATTACAGGAGATAGATATTTTCACAATTAATTAGCAATTAAAAACCTTATAAATAAAATCAATTCATAGAGACTTGTCTTATTAAGATGCAAACTTTTATTCCAGATGACTTTTAAATAAGAAATGAACAGAAATGCTGAAGACTGACTACTAACCATGCAGGAACATCTTCAAAAACAATTTGTTGAATATTAATGAACTGAAAATGTCATTTCTGGTCCAATTACTACAAGTAATTAGGTTTTTTTTAATTACGGAGGAAGTGGAATTTTAATAAGGTCAATTTTACAATTACAGTTTTGAAAAAATCCTAATTGTATTGTCATCATTTTATATAAAAAATAGAATCAACTCAATAACATCTGCTGAACTTAATGTAAAGAGAGAAAAAATACTCTGTTAATTCAGTAGGAAATGAGATAAGGTTTGTTATTAAAGGTGGAAAATAAAATATTTTACCTATGTATTAGTCATAGTGGCAAAAAGGACTGATGCCATTACATTCAAAAATAGTTTATACTGCTGATTAAAAGCACAAACATTTACTTTTTCATTTGAAATATTTATTATATAACTGATAATATTACTGAAATCAAAACACTTGCTTCCTCACTTGGAGAGATACTACTTTTTACTAATATTTGTTCTAACTTCAATTTTTTTGTGAAGTTCAGTTCTTTGCTATAAAAACATAATTCAGTCAAGCTTGTATTATCTCTGAAGATTTGAAAGCTCAAGGGTCAATACATTTGTGAACCTTGTTATTTAGAGTTTAACTTTGATAAAATATATCCTTATTGACCTCTTTGATACAATTTTAAAAGTTGGTTGAAATTTAAGTAATTTTCACTTTAACCAAGAATACGAATTTTATTGAAAAGATAGAAATGTGAAATTTTGATCTTGCATTAAGCTAGCCCAGATGCAGGTAGCTTTGCCATTGCCAGCTAAATTTTCCTAACATTTACTATGTCTGCTCTCATAAGCTATGGGATGCAGACCACTTATTACCCATACAAATTTATTTTTTTTTTTAATGCAACCAATCATTCTGTGAAAAGAATGAGTACACAGTCAATATATCAGTAAAGATATAAACTGTTGCTTACACTTTGAATAGAGGTTTTTCAGTAACTGCACATCTCTTCCTATTGAGCCATCTACACTGAATTGTCATTCTTTGCTTATGGAAATGTCTAATAAGAAATTATCACAAGGTTTATTATCTGGAAAAAATGATCTGTCTCTTATCCTCTTTCAGATAAAAAATAAGGGGTTTTAAAAAATTTTATCATTCTAGAGGAGGAAAATATCTGACTGAAATAAATTACTAGTAGGTCATAAAATAATAGATCAACATTTGTCTTTAATAAATAAAGGAAATGGATTAAGAAACAAATCTAAAAATCAGTAGCACATAGCCCCAGGATTATGTACAGCATTTGTCCTGCAAAGATAGCATTTTAATTAAAGATATGTAAACAGTATATTAACCACAATAATTTTCTAGTCTCTGTGTGTGTGCATTCATCTGATATCCACACTCTGTTTATCCAATCTGGTGACTTCCTCATTAAAATTAGGACGAGGTGTTTCCTCAATTACAGCTTTGAAGTCCTCTGAGCATGAAAGTGAACAATTTAGCAGGAGCAGCATGCTGCCACAGCTGGAAACTTGTTCTGCTTTAGGAGTTCAGCTAGGCTGAAGTGACATTTCAGTGGCATAAATTTATATCTTTGCAGCTGAAGTCCATCTCTATCTGTGCATTTTAAACCTTTATATAACATTTTTCATTTATCAGATACTATGGGACAATCTGCACATAAATTGTCCAACAGAGCTGATAGTGTTTACCCTGTTAAATTCACATGTTTCAGCAGATGTCCTTATGCCTTTGTAGCACTGTTGTATTTGAAAATAAGACAGAAAAAATCAGATTTTTAATAAAAATGTAGACGAATTTTTTCCCTTTAGAAGAAAAGGGAATAAAAAACCCAAACAGATTTCTCCTTAGTGACTCCTCATGTGTCATGGAGACAACAGTCTACCCAAGATACGGCCTAAATGTCTGTGACTATGAATCTGAGGATTTTCCAATCAGGTTACCTGACATCATATTAAATCAAGGTAATAAGTTGTAGGTGCACAGAAATTTAAAAAAAAAAAATCTTTATGAAAAGAGTAGATATTTCAAGCAGGTTTTTGTGCCCTTGTAGTCCCAGAAAATAAGTTGTTTGCATTGCCCATATCAGATGCCAGGACCCCAGGATTATTCTGGATTTGTTCTGTTTGGAGAATTTTGTAGCTTGTAATAGTGATCATCAATGGCCAACTGACTATTGTTTACTTTACTTTAATTTTTGCTTGGCTTGGTAAAATTGATATAATATTGAAATAAGCATATGTACATATGTATATTTGTGTGTGTTCCTGGAGGAGTTTTGTGACATGGGACTACTTTATCATGGGAGATTTGTTGTTTTTCCTTAAGCTATGCAGTATAAAATAATATTATTCAATACTTTTTAATTCTGTTGATAACTCTTCATTATTTCTGAGAGTCAAGATATGTAAAGCACAGATATTATTTGTGTTAATAACATTGTTTCCACTTGCGCTTGTATTTAAACTTGAAACAGTGTCTGAAAATGTTTACAATTATTAAAATATTTTTGTTCCTTGAGTTTCTGTTTATGAAGATTCTGAAAGAAAATATTCTTTTATTGAGTTTTAATTATAGTGTGTATACATATTCACACTATCTGTCTAAACACATTCATACAAAAATTCCACCGGGATGTACAGTATTATCTTCTTTATCAGGCACCCTTTTACAACACAAGGAGGTGCTGCTAACACAAATGCAAAATGGAAGAGATAATGCTTGACTATAGGTTTATCTCTCTCCCTTACACATAAAAATAACGTATACAGCAACAGAAAACATCACACTAGAATTGATTTTAAATTTTTACATTTAGATTTACATTTTTAAGGCTGATGCTGGCAGAAAAAAGGAAAGGAAGAGTTGATATACAACCTTGAGAAAGACTGAACTAATACTGTGTCCTTTGACAAAATTTTAACATGTCAGATTAATGGATATATTCTTAAGTCTTATATCCCAAAATGTATACAGGTTCCTGGGACACAAGTTGTGTGGCTAGAATTGCATAAGAAACTAGGAAAGACAAAGCCTACATTGTGAACAGGGAAGAAAAACTGATACTAGTTTTCAAATAATTAAAATCAAGATAATTTCTGAATTCTCATCTAAGATTGAAATCTTCAAATCCTTCTTAGAAGGGGTGATCAGGGTTTGCATCCACTTTTTTCCTTTTTTAAAAAACCTAGATAAAGACAGACTCCTTTTATCTAATTTTCTTGTGCATCCCTCTCTGTGATTATGAAGAAGAACGGCTAATTCAAAGGCATTCTTTTCAGCAGAAGTTGGTAGAGAGTCCACAGAAAATCTTATGAAATTATTAAAATCTGCAAAGACAGAAGGGAAAGTATAGATAAGCTTAAGCACCCACCTTCTCTGACATTGTTTTGAATCTTCATGTAACAGCTAGGAGTATTCTATTACTCTGATACACAAACTTCAAAAATAGAGGATGCAATAAAAAGAGAGAAATAAACAAAAGTGGGCATAGTATCCTTCCTTCCCTTTTTTTCCCTAGAAGAAAGTGACAGCAAAATTAAACAAATAACAGTAGGAATTACAAATTATTTTCTCAGCTACAAGATAGATATTCTCTAGGCCAGAAGAATGGGAAGAAATGCCCAGTCAGGCACAAACCCAGCCACTATGTTTTAGAGTTAAGTATAACAGTAATGAATTTGGGTATTTTATGGTGTCTCATTACTTCAAATCTATGGTTCTAAGTAAACATATTTGACTCTAAATAACACAAGAATAATTCATTCTGTCTCTTAAATAGCAAAAAGTAAAAGAATATTAGAACACCATTACTTTTGAAGGAGCCTAGTTTATGCAAGTCTCCTAATTCAGATCACAAAATTAAGCAAGATAAATCCTCCAGACTGCTATATGCATAAACTTGCACAAAGTGTTAAATCCTTTCTTCTCTCTTAAGAGTTTTTTTCTTTTTCTTTCTTATTTGTCTATTAAAAAGATACCTAAAAATCAAATACATCACTTTTAAATCACTTAATGGCTCTACTAATAAAGAAGATGCAAATCTAAACCAAAAGAGAACAGAAAAAATAAAAGGCTGAGAGCTTCTCTACTGAAAAGTAAAGGAATACTGACTATTGGGAAAAATAGAAAAATAAAGAAGAAGATGTAAGCAGTGTGAATGCAAATTTAAAACTATTGGGTGTTTTATATTGTTTTTTCTGTGGTTTTAGACTCTTTTAATTAACTCTGACTTTTGGACGTCAGAATATGGACCTTTTAATTTTCGTATTTCATTTTTTTGTCCATTTTCCTTTACATAAGAAATACACACATCCCAAATTTTCTGAAAGAAATAGCTGTTGAAGCAAATTTCCCATGAGTAGGCTAATGAATAACAAGTTTTGATTACTGAATAAACCTTATAGTCATGGTATGGTTTAGTATGTACTGCACTCATACTCTGGTACATTAATAGCCTAACTGGCATAGGTAGTGTTTTCAGTTGACATCTGAAAATCATGACGCTGAGTCATGTAAACTCTGGTCTATTATGGAAAAACTTGGGCTTTTCATTTGGTGAAATATATTCAATTATTTATAAAATAATGTGAGGGAGGAAAGGAGGTTCATTGAACAATGTAAAATGTTATATTCTTAGAACTCATCACTGGTACTGAACTGACACCTAAAAGCTGTCTTCATGAAGCTAGATCCTGCTACAACACAGAACTACAGAACAAAAAGACCATACTTGGTTCTGGCCTAGGTCCTAAATCCTAAATAACTCTCTATATACTTCTTCCTGAGGCTTCATTATCCTTAAAGCATAACTGATAAGGATTTCCTTGATCAGAAATTTTACAATGCAGGCAATATAATTCTTTGATTTTTCCACATTCTTCATTAAAGACAATGCTGAAATTATGAGAATCAAATGAATAATTCATCACAACAGTCACCAAACTATTACTGATAAAATTCCATTTTGCCTAACAATATTTGTTGTTTGATAAATCTCATCGGGGTAATCTGGTCAAAATACCAACCAATTACAGTTGCTAACTTATCTTCAGTACAGCACAAAAAGGTAATTCTTTTGAATGCTGACAGTTTCACAGGTACAGTTAAGGTTAATGTAAAATTGTAGACAGAAAATTAATTTCATAATGAAGTATGCCATGAAAGAGAAACCAGTATAGAATATAGCACATAATGGATGGCAACATTAACCTGCTGAAGGGACATCCAAAGACTTGCTGAGTACCTAGGAGTAGCACCCTAGTTGTTCATTTTAACTGCCTCATTCAGTGCATGACCTCGTGTTACTCCAGTGATTAACTCTGAATAAACATTAACCTGTAAGTGTCTAGTGAATTGGACATTAGTCAGAATGATCTCTAAGAGATGTATAAGCTGCACTAACTTAATTTTAAGGTTTACCACAGTCGGGGATAAGCCGATTTTAAAAACATTTAATTTAAAAACAATTTACTTATTAACTGAATTACCCACAAATTTGATGAACAGAAGGATTTTGTTTGAACAGCAAGTGCATTCAAAAAGATTGTCACTGATCTGATAATTTTTCTCCTAGTAAATTTTAAGCTGTCACAGCTCTCCAAAATGCAAGTGCCATAGTGACTCCAGTGATCTCAGTAACAGAATTCTCAGCAGGGTTGCTGGTGTCAGTTACCTTGGCTAGACAAACCCTTATGACTAATCACTTACATGGGGAACAGGTTGTACATCTTCACTCAAGACTGGAGAGGGGACAGGAAATTCCTTTTTGGATCAACAACTTGCAGTGTCCAAACTTGGTTAGTTGGTTGGTTGGTTGGTTGGTTGGTTGGTTGGTTGGTTTCTTGGCACAGTGATAAAGAGAATGAGGTCTTAACTGGTAAGAAATTCTTGTTTCTGTAATTCAAGTAATAAAATCTAGTAAATATTTGCTGCAAAGATTCCTTTGAAGAGTTTCTTATTTGAGAATTCTTTGCCCATATTTAGCTCAGGAACAGTGCAAGCTTTGGGAGCAGAAATTTGGAATTCCTCCTAACAGTAAGTTTACTATGAGAGGAGAGCCTTCTGGAAGTGAAAGAATTGATTTTTCATGAAGAGGTTTGACATCTGGAACTTCTTTTTCTGTTTTGTTTTGGTTTTTTGTGTTTTTTTCTTGTTTGACTGGTTGGTTGTTTTTGTTGGGTTTTTTGTTGGTTTGGTTTGGTGTGGTTTTTGTAGATTTTTCAGAATGGGTGAACTTCATTGGTATCTGTGTATATTTCACATGTGCTCGTGTGATTATTCTGACATGCCATCAAGACATCCAATGTACATGTAAGGGGAAGTAGGGAAGCCACACTGAGGAGAACCTTTTTATAACATGTATTCAAACAACGAGAATTACTTTGAAGATGTATTATGTTGACAGAGGCCTCTATATATCCTCAAAATTAATGTCTGTTCATTATTTCTCATTCAGCATTCAAAGCACCACAACTGTTCTCAGACTTGTAGTTTGGAATAAAATGGATAAATTTCAAAGGTAAGTACATTTTGGATTTGCATTACCTAAATTAATGGACTGAAGGAGTCTTATACATCATTTCTGAAATCATGTTCATCTTTTTTGTGGTCATTTATTCTCAACAATCTTTTTTGGCAACAATGTCCCAAACTCACTTTTTCGTTCTTATTCAAGAGATAATTTAGCTAATGAATCATAACAGATTCACACGAATTTCACACTATACATGTTCCATGACCAAATCTGTGTTCTCTCTGTTCTATTATGCATGAAAAATCATAGACAATAAAACTTTCCCAAATCCCCCCAAATGCTTTTTCTAGAAAAGAATTTTCATTGTGTAAATAAAGCAATGTACACTGCTACAGTACACTGCATATAACCAATAGCCATACTGTTCTTTCCATCTAAATGGAGAAGACAACTGAATCTGTTGAAGAATTGTGCATGTAGACCAAAGAAAGTGAACAGGTAAATTTAAAAAATTCTATTTGTGCTCAATTAAAAAATATTTATAATTTACCTAATTTACTTATGATTATGTTGTGCATTTTATGTTCTTTGTTACCAAAGTGAACTGCTTTGTTCTGCAAGTTAAAAATTTTTATGTACCTGTCAATAATATAAATGTATGAATATTTTATTGCTGACCTAAATTAGACCTTTTATTCATACATAGAAGAGAGGTATAATTCACACATTTCTCACTAACAATAGAATTAATAAGCTTCATATCTAGCAATAGTCATATAATTATATTTTTTAAGCCATTAAAAATGATAAATTTAGATGTAATGGGCTGATATTGATGATGATAATGAGCTGGCATTTCCTCAGATATTGTGCATGCACTACTGGAGTTAATAGTCTATAAGAAGTTACTAAACGAGGAAAGAAAAACCTAGTTGAACATATTCATTTTATTCTACATAATATTAATTTTTTATGTTTATCTTCTCCAACATGTATATAGAAGATAAGTACCTTCCAAAAGTCACAAATAATATCTCAGAAAAAAATTTGAAACCAGTTGCTCCTTTAGTTGTTAATTTGCATGTACTTACTTGCAAATTAAACGTGGAAAGCAAAGCATGGGTTTATACTACTTTTATAAATTACAAATCATGACTAAGAGCTCTACTTGCTCAGAACCAAAGAGAAAAAAAAAAGTAAGTAAGTACTAATGTAGCTCCTAGCAGCCAGGAAGGAAGACTTAATCATATTTTCTTTTTTTTTAAATTAGGAAAAAAATTGCTCAAATTATCTCCAGAATTTGTATTTCTTCTATGTTAGACATGAGTGTAAGATCAGGATATACAGTTTGAAACCTCTTTCTGGCTTTTTTCTTTTTTTTAAATGGAGAGATGTTTTGATTGATTTTTTTCTTTTCAGAGACAAAGGAGCAATTACTGCCATATGTCCTTTAGTAGAAAATTGTTAACTGTCAAACACATGAACTTTAGAAACCATTTATCAGTATCTGCCTAATCTGTATGATTTTAAACAATTTCCTGCTTTTTAGGCTGTAGAAACCTAATACAAGGTAAACATGACACCAAAGGGCTCTGAAGAAAGCCAGAATTTTGGACAACATTTTTTTTTTACAGTTCTTAACTGTTAATCTGTAGCAGAAAAAATCTGGATGTTGGGACCTTATATACATGACTCTATAACCTCATGGTATATAAATTCTATGTAGCTAGCTTTGACTTGAGAATTTCACCCAGAATGGGAAATTTCAGCCCAGGATCTACAAATCAACCTGTAGAGATACCAACAAATGAGAAAAAGTGTAAAAAACTAGTTAAGACCATTTAGGGAGCATCTTACTCAGTGTTCACATCTTGAAAGAAACTGTAAGAAGACAATGACATTTCTTTCTTTTCTTTCTTGTTGGATGTGGGATATGATTTCTTATGCTTGAGTTCCATAATCCTTGGTGATTATGAATATGTTGTACCAGCTTTTGTAACAAGCCAACATTTGCACCAATTAGTTCTACTAGGATAGAATTCTATTTATGGGTGCACTCAAACATGACAGCTATACTGCTTTGATTTTCTGTACCTTAAATGTAGCATAAACACTCTCAAAATCACATCAGAGCAACATTCTCTGA
Organism: Pomatostomus ruficeps; assembly: GCA_013400735.1. Classification (NCBI taxonomy): domain Eukaryota; kingdom Metazoa; phylum Chordata; class Aves; order Passeriformes; family Timaliidae; genus Pomatostomus; species Pomatostomus ruficeps. Next base: position 2,835 of record VYZT01055569.1, on the reverse strand, counting down.
ATTAGTTGTAAACTCCCCCTTTCAACTGTATTCATCTTTGCTGGAGATCATAAGGAAGAATGCCACTTTTGAATGAGAGGAGACTTGCCAATACAGGTTAAAGATTTTTAGAAGATATTATTTCTTCAAAAGAATTGTGGAATATTTTGCCATGAATCATTTCAGGAGGGAAAAAAACCCAGAAATAACATGGGTATTTTACTCTAAAATTTTCTCTGCCTGTTTCATATATAACTACTTGAAAGGTCTCTACTGTACAGTCAATTAAATAGAATATATTTAGTCAATTAAATGTAAACAAAAGGGGCTTTCTAAATATTCTGCTAATTTCTTTGACAACAAATATATCTTTATTCATATACACCTAAACACACAATAAGATTATTTTTATACTAAGTGAAGAATTTTAGTTGCCTCAGCCTAACCTTCAGGCATGCAGACTTCTAGAACAGAATCTAGAATTCGGTTAGACCCTGAGCAACAGGCCTTCAGGTTGGAACCTCTTCTTTGCTTCCAAGAACCTTACACCCTTTTCTGAACACCGACAAGGCTTCCTTGTATTACAGAGTCCTTCAATACAGATCCTTACCCCAAACAGTCACCTCATGATTATGAGAATGTAAATTGTTGCAGCAATTGTCACTTTTTCTTTTCTAGTACTCCAGGCATGTAGAAACAAGGTACTCCACTACATAGACTTTTCTAATATCAGGGATCTCAACTTGTTTTTTTAGGGAGTATGACCCTCATAGGTATTTTGCATGGTCTTTAAATGTTTCTGGCATCAAGTTTTTGAGATGACTCATCTCAGGGAGAGCAGAGACTGTATAACTGAAGCATTTTCATTCAGAATTTTTGGACTTAGGCACTTCTGCAGGAAATTTCATTGAAGTTACAAAGAGTTTTTTTCCATCTAGCTCCTGCTCTCTCTTTCTTTACAGTTAATTAAACACTTTTCAGCTTTTAACTACTACCAAACAAGTAAAAATGCAGTTATGAAAACACTTTCCAAATAAAAAACTTCCTTTTATTTTGGGGAGCTCTGGCTAAAGAAGAGATCTAAAATATTTAATATTGAAAATATTCAGGAGTTGGACTCGATGATGCTTGTGTGTCCTTTCAAACTCAGGATATTCTATGATTGTATTTTATTTACCTATCATTTATTGATCTATTTTTTTATGTATTAACTACTTATATTTCAGTATAATCTCATTAATTCATTGGAAGAGAGTTACAGTGGTTTTATTTAGGTCACAAATACATAAGAAGGAATAAATTATGCTGTTTCCTGTAATTCATAGCTTTATACTGCTAGATCTTGTTTTAAAAATCAGAATATCCTAACATACCTGGTTAATCAGGAAAGAATTTCAGACAGAGAGAGAGAGAGACATCTTTCATAAATCCACACTTGGCAGCAATTCATATCTTCGCTGAGATGCTCAAGTAGTCCTGACATAAGCACTACTTTTGACTGCTTATTACACAATTGCTCAGATTTTCTTCAGAAGCTGTACTTCTGGGTAGTAATACCTATGAAATGCTCTGAACAGAAACATATAAACAAGTCATGATGAAAATCCAACAGTTTGAGTGGATTTTTTTTCACCTTTCCAACTGCCTTAATTGCATTATATTCTTTTACGCAGAGCAGGAACGTTTTCCTACATAATCAATAGCAAAACTTTATACCGAAAAATATGCAGGGAAATGAAAAAAAAACACATCACTACCTTTCCTATAAAGAAAAGTACTCAAATCTAAAATTGCTAAGAAATAAAAGTGTTCATTTTTTATCTGGATGATTAATATAACATTTTGAAGTAATTATCTTACTTTATACCTTCGTAAAACATGACAGAATGAATATTAGTGAAATTGTGGTCATGGAAACAGATTGCACATTATTACACAGCTGGAATATAAACATGCTCCAGGCAAGCAAGTATTGTTTTTTCTCTAAATTAGGTTTTCACTTGCAAAAAAAAAACCAACATGGGGGTGCTGTTTGTTTGTTTGTTTGTTTTGAGGGAGTAAGTGAAAAATATGCAAGTAAAATTGCTAGGTAGAGAAAATTGGAGATTCATATAAAATAATTTAACATAATAGTGTATCTGAAATATGAAGTTTGGTGTTGTTAATACAATCCAGTGGCATTTAACACCTTAAGTAATGAAAATATCAAACGATGACAGTAAAACAGCAGTAATAACACAAAGAAGTGAAAATGAAAAAGAAAAAAATATCTTTGTCAGACACAATAATTCAATGCACTGTTCTGCTACCAATGAACAAACCTCAGGGGTGTAACTATTTCCCTGCAGCCAGGGAATATTCACTAGTTATAAGTCCCAGTGTCTTTTTCAACATAAGTGGCAAAATAAATAAATTGGGGGCAGAACATGGGACACCCAAAATTTAACAGATAGAAAGTCTCTGTGAATTTAATTAGGAGATTTAACATCGCTTGCTTGCCCTCCAATAAAGAAAATTTGACTGAAAATTTTTTTCACTGAATCCTAAAGCATTGGATGTTCTAATTAAAGCCATAAATAATGTGCAAATGTCACATATTCTTTTATAAGCTATTTTGCTATAATTTTTACATAATTTCTCAGTAGTGTTATCACTCTACTTTCTGTAAGCAGCAAATCTGCTACCCCAACCCTTGGTAATTTTTAGACTCACAAAGAAAAAAAGAAGAAAAAAATGGAAAGAAACAATAAGGGAAGAAAAAAAATGCAGAGACTTTATCTTGTCTGGAGCCCTAAGGAAGTTTGGAAGTAGCCACATACTGAGGTCTGTCGTGGATTTGACCCTGGCCAAGTGCCA